>CABFOS010022455.1:0-10821 GCA_900660315.1 Diretmoides pauciradiatus | reverse complement strand
CTGGGCTACACCGGGCACGTACGTTTAGCGTCGTGTAGCTTTTTTAGTGGCTACACCAGACACGTCCGTAGCGCGTAGAAGCCCAACAGTTATTACAACATAACGGCTCCGCAAACAATGTGTGTGTCTCTCTCTGAAAATATCTTTACTGGCAGTGATCTCAACAAATGCGACAAGACAGCAGCTTTCCCTGCAATATGCAACTACAAATACTAATCTAGAAATGATTCAATACACACATATGCACTTAAAGTTGGAAAACACACACAAATGCATGTTTTTCCATTGATTCAGTGTAGAGGGACATGTCGATGTCCGTAACAATAGACTTCAAATCTAATTCAGGATTTTGCTGCACAGCAGACGCACATATTACGTTCGTCAGACGTGTTTGGTGGAGCCACTCGCATTGATTAGAATGGGAGCGTGGCGTTACGGCATGACGTAATGCGACACTACGCGCCGCTTACATGCCCAGTGTAGCCCAGGCGTTATTCTCAAGCTCAGTTTGAACATACGCATGCTAAGTGTGTACCAGTGATTATATCCAGGGTGGTTCACAGCATTCTAACCCTCCGTCTTCTGCTGCAGATTCTGAGATCCACCTGCTGAACGATGTCCCGCTCTACAATGATGTGATGCTGCCCTCCACCAGTGACAAGCTGGCCCTACCCCTTTCCCCTCTGCCACTCAGCGAGCCTCTCCATGTCACCAGCGAGACCTCTGGGGATGCAAAAGCTGTTCCAGCCCCCTCCACCACACCAGGAGAACACAGTCTGAGTCACAGCTCCACAGGGGTAAGAACTAATGAAATCCAGAGGGGGTGAAATTATTCACATTTTGCAGTTCAGATAATGAGGTTTTTGTACAATTTAATAATGTTTACTCAGAAAGGAGCAGCCTTTTGACTTGTTTCTCTTTAGCCCAACAGTCCACTGGACTTCTGTTTCTCCATGGACTCAGACATGAGCTCGGATTTCAAACTGGACTTGGTAGAGAAGCTGTTTGCCATCGACACACAGCCCAAGACCCCTTTCACCACACAGGTATAGGACTTGTAGATGGATTGTACTTTTACTGAGAGTATCATGGATCTGATAGTGAAAAGTCTGCTGTACTCAAACTCATCCGACCTTTGTGTCCACCCCTAAGGCCATGGAAGACCTAGATCTGGAGATGTTAGCTCCATACATTCCCATGGATGACGATTATCAGCTGCGCACTCTGTCACCAGATGAGCCTCTCCCATGTGATCCAGTCAAAGCCCTGGAGAGCTCTCCTCTCCACCTCAAACAGGAGGTCCACAGCTTCCCCAGCACACCAGGCAGTTCCACAGCTTCCCCAACTTCAGCCCCCCCTGAACCAGTAAATACCCCTCATCCTCCTGTGGCGCTTTCTAAGAGGTAAGACTTCTAAAGGACTCTCTCTTCTGGGGCAGTTCACATTCATACCTCAAGACTTGGTTAACTAAGCATCGCCATTACTCTGCTACAGGTCCCTGCAGTTGGACAAAGACGTCTCCCTTGCAGCCCAGAATGCACAATGCAAAAGAAAACTGGGTGACATCAGGGAGGTTGTTGGACTGGTAAGTCCTCAGCATCCAAACATGGTTCACAAGTTAGGCTTTGCATTTACAGATGAATGATGTGAGGCTCACTATTTTGTATTTTCCCAGGGTACATTGCTCCAGGAACCATCTGAGCAAGGGAAAAAGCTGAAGGTGTCTGAAACTGTAACATCCAAGGCGCTCTCCCACAGGACCATACTTCTCCTGCCTACAGGTCAGTAGATCTCAGGTGTTGCTTAATACTGTAGTCTGAAATTAGGCATCAAGCAAAGCGCAGGTTTTTTTTGTTTTTTGGAGGGGGTTACCCCATTTCTCGCCAATTTATATGTCCAATTCCCCCTGCCTGAGAGGTCCCGGTCGCTGCTCCGCCCACTCTGTCGGCCTGGGGAGGGTGTAGACTAACACATGCCTCCTCTGATACATGTGAAGTCGCCAGCCGCTTCTTTCACACCAGTCAGCGAGGAGTTTCGCCGGGAGGGCATAGCGCGTGCGGAGGAACACGTTATCCTCCCCAGCTCCGCTCCCGCTGAACAGGCGCCCCGACCGACCAGAGAGAGGCACTAGTGCAGCGACCACGACAAATCCCCTCGCCCGGCTTTCCCACCCGCAGGCGCTGCCAATAGTGCCTGTGGGGACGGTAGCAACCCCGAGGATTGAACCTGCGTCCTCAGGGTTGGTAAGCAGCGGAATATAACGCTACACTACCTGGGCGGCCTAAAGCACAGGTTTAACTTTGATCTTTTCTCTTAGATTTGGCAAGTCGTCTGCTGGGCAGCTCATCAGATGGCGCCAGATCTCTCTTCACCCTGCCGCAGCTCACCCGCTACGACTGCGAGGTCAACGCCCCCGTGCAGGATCGTCAACACCTGCTGCAGGGGGAGGAGCTGCTGCGTGCTTTGGACCAAATCAACTGAGTCGATGCTTAGCCTGCTCACTGCTGAACTAGACTGGACACTACAATTTATCCCTCACTTTCTCACTCCCTTTCTGAGACCAGGGAGCCCCCCTCTCCTCCTCCTCCCGCCGCCCCCAAACCCCTATTTATGTGTCTGTATCAGTTTGATCTTATAGTTTGGCTGCCGTTTGTGCACACCGTGTGATCTCTGCAGCATTCCATCGTGATGAACACCACAGCAGCATTTGGGTTTTGGTGCAAGGGATTCAGGTGTCAAAAGATGCCTACATTTTTATTTTATTACTTTCTTTTACTGGGGGAATCTCAGCACACACAGCCTCTACAGATGACCCTCTTCCAGCAGGTCACCTGAGAACCTGGCGCTACTCCCAGCAGTGTATTGTAAGCTTAAGTCGCACAATTTATATTTTCTTAAAAAGAAAAATATTACCAGCAATATATTAAAAGTAGTTTTAAATGGGATTTGAACAATTTTATTTTTTTCCTCCCATACTTGTATGTTGTAGTATTCGTACCTAACAAAATGTCTTTAGTCCAGAAGTATGAACTTTTTGTTTAAACCTAAGGTGGTTTGAATGTTATCTGCATTTAATGGTTACCAGTCTGAGGTAAATGCATTTAATTGTGTAGTAGTTCAGTACATGTCACTTTATTAATGTGTGTGTTACTGTACATAGACCAGATACATTTTAATTTACGCAGTAACTCTCAAATTGACAAGAGTAACCGGTTCACCTTGTTTGTTTCCAGTGAGCGTTGGGCAATTCTGTTCCAACATAATATTCATATTTTGGTTTTCATTTTGCGTTACATACTCAAAACAGTCTGTTTTAATCAAGAAGCGCGTAATCCATAACAATTTATTTTACTAGCGTGATCATTGTCGTCATAGTAGAATTTGTGAGTTGTCAACCCTGTTTTTCTCTGTTAGTCAGTTTTATACCATTGGTCCATGCTGTAGTGTTGGGTCTTTCATGCTTCTTGTGTCTAACATTAAATTGCTTTATTAAAATAAATTGTCTTTTCAGTTTTTATGAACTTTAACTTACAATGATCAGTTTTCCAGAGGGGAAGAGGCAAAGCATATTAAACATTTATACACCTTTTGGGAAAATTGATCTGGAGAAAAACCTAGAAAAAACAAGAGATGTCAATGTCAGCCCAAATCAAATCTTAACTTGTGCTATTTTACATCAGACATGTATCCCTGCTTCAGAGTAGTTTCAAGCCAAGTATCACGTGAACTGCTCAAACCATCTTCATTAAAGCGACTGTCCGCTCCTCCTCGCTGTTATCTTCCATGAAATGTCAGCAATATGGAGCCAAAACATCAACGTGTCCAAATACTTGTATATAATATATTAAAAACATACTATCATAAGTTAAGTCACAACTTCATTTTGGGTTTATTTAACTGGAAACCAATTTTCACCCATCCCCGTTCACTATCAGGTTTCCCAGTCTATTCTTGGGTACGTCCATCAGTGCATAGTGGTTTAACATGGAGATCCAGTGCAGTTAGTGTCACTCTGTGTACTCCGGGGCGATCTGCAGTCGAAGCAACTCCGGTCCTCTCTGCACCAGCATGGTGATGTTGTCGCTGCTACGGACGGCCTGGTAGATCTCCTCTGAGGTGTTCACCTTGGCACCGTTGATCTCCACAACGATGTCTCCTGGCTGCATGCCGGCTCTGAATGACGGTGATGACAATACAGTGGGTTAGCAGCAGTTCTTCATACATGAGATGCTAAGTACCTATCCTAATGTATCTACCATGTCCATGCAATATGAAAAGATCTGTAATAGAGAGTTCCTACCAGTGGTGGAATGTAACTAAGTACATTTACTCAAGTACTGTACAATTTAGAGGTACTTGTACTTTGCTTGAGTATTTCCATTTCATGCTACTTTATACTTCTACTCCACTACATTTCAGAGGGAAATTGTACTTTTTACTCCGCTACATTTATTTGACAGCTTTAATTATTAGTTACTCTGCAGATATAGATTATTAATACAAATTATAAATCAACTATTAAATTATAATTTATTTTTTTACAGACTAAACTACCCAGCAGTAAAATTAAAATTAGCTCCACCTTTACCAGCTGCAACATTAAAGTGATGAACACATTAATGCATCAATAATTATAGTCCAATCACATGATATATACTATATGATTCTGAAATGGGCCATTCTACATTATGACTACTTTTACTTTAAGTATATTTTGATGCTAATACTTTTGTACTTTGACTTAATTAAGATTTTGAATGCAGGACTTTTACTTGTAACAAAGTATTTTTACACTGTGGTATTGCTACTTAAGTCAAAGATCTGAATACTTCTTCCACCACTGGTTCCTACACATTTTTAATTCATTTGTTTTCCATCCAGATCCTATACAAGAGCCAATAGAGACTTCATTTACTACACAAACTAGGGAAATTGATTGTAAAAAAAAGAAAGCTCCACACTTCATTTGTTTTACCACACTTTGATGGAAAACAGAACTTTGAATTTCTTGTCTGGCTAAAATCAGTCAGTTGTGTGAAAAGAACAAAAAACTACAAAAATACTCAGTACAGGCAGAACAATTAGATTAACTCCTCATTCACTCGTCTGTTTTCTTGCGTCCGGCCATGTGATGCGTCTGTACTCTACTGTACCTGTTGGCCGGGGAACCCACGATGACCCTGTGGATTAGGACCCCGTGTGTCACGTCGGGGAAGCTGGGGTCTCTCAACTTCAACTCGGCAATGATGCTGAAGCAAAAGGGACAGAACAAGAACAAACACAAACTTAAATGAGTGCACAGTTCAGCAGTTCCATAACTACACTATGCATGTACATATGTAGCGTCTACCTGGGAATCAGGGTCAGCATCATGACGCCGATGTACCGCCGCTTGGTCTCTTTCTCGCCAAACCAGGACTCTGGGGGCATATAAGGAGTGTAGACATTTAAAAAATGTTTGTTTCATGGAATTTCTTATTCATTCAATTGTATACAGTGGAGAGATACAATGCTAAGCCACCTGAAAGCCCCAACCTACCATTGAATATTGCTGTTTGTTGCATTTACAGTACAATGGTAGAGCTGGTTTTCCATTCTTATTCTTATTAAATATGCTTTACGTGGCAGGGCTTCACTGGTGTGGTTCTAGCGCTTCAAAGCCTTCGTACTGGTCATTCTTAGTCTGTTCTTACTTTTTTTTTCTGCTGCTTTATCGAGGAAGAGTCTCAAGTGATCAGAGGGGATGGCGAAGGAGATCCCTGCAGTGACCTTCATGGTGTTTATACCGATGACTTCACCATCCTGGTGAGATAAGAGATGAGATGCACTTGATACTTTAAGGAAGTATTTTATAGAAAATTTTTAAATGCGTACTTGCCAATTTAAAGTACCGAAACTGAACATATCAAATTTGAACATATTACATTTTTATAACATGTTTTTCTAATCAAATGTCAGCCCCCCTTTCTATATTTATGGTGGAATTAATCACTGATCATTCCGGTATCAAATAGCATTACAATAGTATTCATTAATTAGTTTCTGCATGTCGACAACACCATGTACAAGTGTTTTACTAGCCTGGTATCAGTGGTGTGCTGATAATGCTCCAAAATGTTTCTCATTAACCAAGAAGTGAACTTTCACATCCAACAAGGGATCAGTGTATATACTGTAACAACTCAAAACTGTATATTCAAAACTTCAAGGTTCTGTCATGTAACATTAATGGTAGGGTAGGTAAATTTGGAGAAACCAGCAAGAGCAAGACAGATTTTGAAAAATAATAAAACAACACATGAACCTGCACTACTACTAGGTAGGCAGGCAGGTAGTCCATCCAATCGAGTTATTACAGTCCTGCGCCAGCTAGACACGTCTCATTGTAACCTTACAGAAGCATCGACACTCTGGAAATCCCCAGCACCTTGTGTTTCCATTGTTACATGTCACAGCAATCTGAACAGGTCACAGCAATCTGAACAGGTTTGCTTCTTTTGAATGTGATGATTAACATGGAAACGGGATCAGTGACTCACCAAGTTAATCAGGGGGCCTCCAGAATTCCCAAACTGCAAGACATAAATTAGTCACATGTGACACAACAAGCATAATATCAGAGTCACAATACAGTAGATCCTTTCCATGGAGTTTTCTTTTCCTGATTCATCACTACACTGATGTGTTCTCACATGTCATCTCCAGTGCACACAGTCTAGCTCCCTTTTAAACTGAGATACATTTGCCAGCAGCCAATGCATTTACTTATTAGTTTATGTGACCTAATGTGTTCTTTAAGGAGGAGGAGTATTCAGAGTATAGAACTATTGTGCTACTAGCTTGTTTGATGCAGCTTTTGTGTGCCACGTTATTTGATTGGTCTATGCCAGTGGTTCTCAACTGTTCTGGCCTTGGGACCTACATTTTCCCATGGTCAAGGGCGACCCACTCTTATAGAATTCAAACCAAGAAAATTTATTGAACTAAAGTCTTTCGTTGGAATTGTATATGCTCGGCAAGGAAATCATGAGATTTCCTTCAAGGAAATCGGAATCATGAGATTTCCTTCAAGGAAATCGGAATCATGAGATTTCCTTGAAGATTCGACTGCAGAGAGGAAAGGCGTGAGCGTCTGTTGGCTGATAAATGATCAGATGAACACATTTTCTACAACCTAATATATATATATATACACACACACACACACACACACACACACACACACATATATATATATAATTCTTTTTTTTGACTACTCACTCTGCGACCCATTTAGAATGAGTCTGCGACCCGCCAGTTGAGAAACACTGGTCTGCACATCACCGCATTGCTCCATAGGATATGTAGTTTTCTGGCTAGTGATGCCAAATAAGGACACACTCTTTGTACCCTTGTTTTTTTGGAAGGGATCATAGTTTTTGAATTATACTTTGTGCGTTACCACCCCAATGGATGAACCAGAAACGATCCACACCAGTACACTGGATAAACTTGAGTAGCCACGGACAATGTGAATGATTCTGAGTTCCCTTTGAGGATTTACTTGTGGAACCAGTGGGGTGGAGTGGCTGTGTTGGCTCCCCCCCCCCTCACTATATTAGCTGTTGCATGAGGAACCATTTTTTATGTTGGGCAAATTACATTTTACAGGTGTCCATGTTTCATCCCTGTTTTTTCTGTGCTAGATCACTGGAACACACAGAATTCCAATCTATCAACTGGGAATTTCCAACTTCCGACTATGACTGGAACACAGCATTAACCTTAGACTCAGACTCAATATTTTATATCTTCAAAACATGAACAAATAAACGTCTGCATATACATACACTCAGTACAGCACATGACAAAATACTCACATCGATAGCAGCATCAGTCTGGATGTAGTCCATGTTGGAGTTGGACAGGCCGAGCTCCTTGCTGCCTCTCTGTGCTGAGCTGACGATGCCGGACGTGATTGTGTTCCGAAGAGCAAACGGGCTGCCCATGGCAACTACAAACTCCCCTTGTCGAATATCAGAGGACCGACCGAGGGTGAGAGTGGGCAAAGGATGCTACACATCGGAGGAGAGGATGAGAGAGAGACCACTGTCAACTCAACTGCACATGCTCATAGATCATTGATACCATCACTGAAGAGTAGAGACATTAACAGCACACACAATTCTACTCCAGTTTGTTCTATTGTTATCTACATCCTATTCTTTACTGCTGCAATGACCCCATTTCCCTAGAAGGAATCATTTGTGTTTCATATCTTACTGTCCCATGGAAAGAGATGTGAAACAAACCTTTAGGTTCGCTATCACGCAGCAACATACATACAATTCCCAGAACAGAGAGTATTGCAGGACCGTTTCTCACCTTGGCAGTGATTTTGATGGTGGCAATGTCTGCCACTTGATCAACATCTTGCACAGTGGCATGGTACGTCTCTCCATTGGTGAGCTTCACACGGACACCTCTTTTGTTGGCCACGACATGGGCATTAGTGACGATGAGACCATCGCTACTGATAATGAAGCCAGAACCATTGGATACAGGGACTTCCCTTCCAGAAAATGGGTGCCTGAATCAGTAAAAACTGGGGTCAACCAGCATCCAGGGCCTAAGATTTATAATTTGGGTTTATGAGTTGTGAACCAATTTCTGCCACCAACCCCTATAAACCAGACAAGGCAACTTTTAGATGGATCAGAAGCTACCAATCAATCCTCACCAACTCATGATAAAACTGTCTATATTAAAGCTAAATTACTACCTTGATATTTTAGTTCTTTATTATGACATGTACATTCAATGAAATGTAAAAGGCCTTATGTACTTTTACTTACCTTCCTATAATTTCAATGTACACGACAGCTGGAGTGGATTTTTCGACTACATCTGCAATAAAGTTGTATTTAAACCGAGGGCTGTCAGGTTTGTAGGGAGAAGCGCACTGGGCTGACGGCAGGACACGTTCAAGAACCGACCCAGAAAACGCGCTCACTTCGTCGTCGTTTTTACTGTCCAAAAGTGCTACACCACCAAGTCCCAAACCAAAGGCGACTGACTTGAGGAGACTCCCCCGGCCCCTGGTGCTGCTACTGCCCTGACTGCCTCCTGCTTTCCACGCAGGAGCTCTTCTGTCCAGGCGTGTGTCTCCATCGCTGCCCGGGTTCCCTTTGTCGCATATCAAAGCAGACGACACTCGGTCAACAGTTCTTTCGGCCACAGAGTTAAACCCACGTCTCTGATCTTGAGTGCGCCTCATGAGGAACGAGAACAAACAACGATTGACAACATGTGAGGCCATGTTGCATCACTCCAGTGACAGCTGCGGTAGTTTAAAAAAAAAAGCCAAACAACGCGTACTGAAATACTATGGGTCTTTGTAAGAACCGTCCGCTTTATATCAATCGTAAGTAAACGTCGCGCAGCGTGTATGAGTGAACACACAACGCGATTACTTTCTATGACTGGCAGACATCAGGCAAAGTTATCTGCACGGTTACAACCTCCGAATTGATCCCGGAAGTGGGTTTGGGCTTTGGACATGCGCAGTAGAAGACACGTTACTGGTGCACATTCAACGGCAGCAACGTTCAAAACACACAGAATGCTCCTTTATCATTTCATCATCAATTTGGGGTTTTGCGGCTTATTTTTATGACCAGTAATGTAGCATTTTTTTTCACATTTGCACACAATTCTATACGATTAAATAACAATGACAAAAATAAACATAATAATAAATAATAAACAGTTGCCAAACAAAACGGAAGTGACGTAGCGGGGCGCGATATTCAAAAAATGTAGGCTACGTACGCATCGGGGGGAAACAGTTAGCCGACGACTCCAATACCAAATACTTCATGGCGTATTGGTAACATCTGTGTTTAAACTCTTATTAACCAACTAACGTGAACTCAGGCGTAACATTACCGTGCTTCCGTACGATATGAGCCGACGTTAACCGGGACACTCTTAAAGAAAAGACATGCCACGTAAAGAGCAGCTGAAGGCAAACCGGGACCAAGCGAGTTACACCCCACGTGAGAACAGAGGATTAACTCCAATAACAACGCAAGACGGTCGCACGGAGTCCACACAAATCGACGACAGGTCTTTGGTTTGTGGAGAAACGGTCTCCTTTCCCTTGTTCCTGAAAAGCATGGAGTCACGTCACCACCGCCTGCAACACGCCAAGGCCCAGTTTGAATCTCCTGCCAAGGTGTTTGCTATGCTGAAATCCAAAGTTCAGAGAAGGGTGGAG
The DNA here is from genome assembly GCA_900660315.1 of Diretmoides pauciradiatus. Taxonomy (NCBI): domain Eukaryota; kingdom Metazoa; phylum Chordata; class Actinopteri; order Trachichthyiformes; family Diretmidae; genus Diretmoides; species Diretmoides pauciradiatus. The sequence continues at coordinate 563 of CABFOS010022455.1, read as the reverse complement.
AATCGGGGAGCAGCATTCAACTCACCTCGGAGGGGGAAAGAGAACATTGGGACAATTGAATATATCAAGGAGAATCAGAGGGATATTTCTTTTGATGAAGCCGAGGCCCTGACTCTCTCACCTACACCATCTCCAAAGAAAGGCCTGAGCTATACGTTCTCTGACTCTGACTGCAATCCTCTTCAGGAAATATCTCCTATGAAGGACATAGGGAATTATTTTTTCAAACCAAGAAATGAATGCACACTGAAAAAGAGGCTTTTCCTGGAACCAACAACTGTGCCTTATCCCCTTAATTCGGTCAGTTCAGATCAAATCATGAGACCACCTCTTGTCAGAGACTTGGATGACTTTAAGATGCCCAACAAAACGCCAATAAAGGGTCAACAACCTAATTTGTCTACAGAAGCTGGCACCGGATCACAATTCCACAGTAAGTTCTTACCAAAGCCCTTAATAAAACACACACACACACACACACACACTCAACTAGACAGATGTAACTAATTTTTGTGGTTTTGCTGAACAGAGGCATGTGTTTCTCTGGACAAACATCCTCTGAT
>CABFOS010022452.1:0-18013 GCA_900660315.1 Diretmoides pauciradiatus | reverse complement strand
CGTGCGCACACACGCGCACACACACACACACACACACACATACGAACACAAGCTGAAACACACATACAAACTCAAAAGAAGAGGAACAAACACACATCCATATGCACGCACATGCACACACAGATAGAAAGATTAACACACAACCAGACAAGTAGAAGAACAAGCACACACCCAAACGTAGAGGAATGGACATATACACACACACACACAAACGTAGAAGAATGAACACACACACACACACACAAAAGTAGAGGATTGAACACACACACACACACACACACACACACACACACTCAACACATAACCCCCAGCACAAACATTCTTACAGTCTTTAGCATCCAGGTCCACCTGCAGCAGCCCTTCGTCAGTGTCGCTTAGCAGCCTACAGTAGACGCTACAGCAGCCATCCCCCAGTCACCAGCCCACAGATGGAGTACACCTTCCTGTCGGGGATTGAGCCAACCACCTTATTAATTAGCCTGTTTAGCTTTGGGCCAACCTGCTAACCCATTTAATGAGTAAATAATTGCTTCTTAGGTCTTATGTCATCATGTCTTTTATTAATATAGCAAGTTATCTCAAAATTACTCTTGAACCCTCGAGTGCCAAAAGGAATTTGGAGCAGAGCAGAATTTGGCCCTCCGATCCATTCTTTGGGCTATAAATCTTAACGGATCGCTTCCAAAATGGGATAAATTCGAGTTTGATTTTCTGAATTTTTAAAAGACTTTGTGACAAGGATTGTTATCAAATAATTGGAAAAATAAATCCAATCCACTTTCCAGAACGTGTACCGACAAAATGAAATCCACTCAGCTCACCTCTCGTTTTACCTTACCTTGTCTGAACTTTGACACTGCAGACCTGAGTCTAATACAGTCATTGATTTTACTGAATACGGAATGTATTTAATTATTAGCAATACCTAATTATGCCCTCAATAAACTCACATAGATACAGTGATCAATAGATACTTGTCAATCTTAGCAATTTTGCACTCATTTTCACGTAGCCTTTTTTTGTAAAATGTTTTTGTAAAATGTGTAGCAGCCTTGAGAAAAGTGTTTTGAACTTAATATGACACTGTTATAAGTACCGGTAGCAATTAAATGGGGAACGCTGACAGAACTTGGCAGGACAAAGAGCTCTTCTGCTGCTATTCATGCTGATGCCTAACAGCCATGACAACAGCTGCTCTTCAACTAGCTGCTTATGAAGCAATCTGACAAGCATCTTGAAAACCCTTGGACTAGGAGTCCTGCAGTAGAGGAATGTGAGTGTCAATCCAGCCTTTGTCCAATGGGCAGGCAGAGATAAGATATGGGCTAAAGACCCTTCCTGAAAGATTGGCCTTGTTGTGAAATTCTATTGGTCTATGCTATATACACCACAGGAATGATGAACACGTAAGATTTCCCCTTGAGAAAGTGGATCCTAGTACCAAGTGGCCGCGCTGTAGCTCAACCATAGATGAAATATTTGAGAATTGCCCAAAACAAATAGTGTGACTTGCACATGATGGTTTTTTGAAAACCAGCACTGGGTCCTTTTTCCTTCACTGTATTTTAAAAAACAACCTCTACAATGGTTCCTTTGAATCACATTAACTGTGTTTGTTCGTAGTCTAATATGGTTTCTGCATTTTGCTGAGTGGGCATAATGAGCTATAAGTAGGAATGTAGGAAGCGGAGGTATGGAGAGTAAAGTTTGCCGCGGCCGCCTGAGTTCAGCACAAATTTCTCGAGTGCATTCTTCATGGGACATTTTTGGCCTGTATCATCTCCTTAGATTACATGGATGGTTAAAAAAGTCTTGTTTTTAAGTAATTATTCACTTCATGGGGTGTTTAAATACACATGGGATAGTAAATGAAATAGAAGTAAGGCAAAGTAATCAGTGTCTTTCTGCGCACTGACCACTGTTACTTTTGTTTCCTACAACACAACCAATCCAATTGAAGTTAATTAGAATGAATGTAAGAGGATTTATTTGGGCGATTGAGACAAATAACCAATCTGTCCACCACAATTGAACTGTTTTGTTGCCAATAGAGCTCCCAATCAGGGCTGGACACCTTCTCTCCCCGCTGACTTCAGATACCAACAGACAATATACGCTCATTTGTTTAGTAAAGATTTTTTTTTACCTGGCGCTGATTTCCAAATTAAATTTAAGGCCAATTTCTTGTCAAGTAAAAGAAAAGGTGCTTCTGGAGTGCAGAGAGTATTGTAGTCCCTGTTTTGATCATTTGTTTTCTTTAGGTTGGAGAGAGACTTATTGATTTGGATTCAAATGAAGCTGGGGGGGGGGCAAGAGGCCTGTTTGTCGAAACTCACCGGCGTGCGTCACTCCAAATAATGGCATAATGAAGCATGTTATCTCTGTGTTCTGTCATCATCAAAGTCATCAGCGTCAGCACTTTGATTGGCACCTGTCGCTGAATCAATGTAATTGAGTAACTTTTACACCTCACCATCATTGTGCAGTATGAGGTGCTGAATGGGTCGGGAGAAGCTTCCTCTCTGTTTTTTTTGTGTCAGTTTCAACAGCCGCAACAAGCAACTTTTGCATCCCTATGTCATTTCCTGTGCGTATACCTTACGGTTCTCAATACAGATTAAATAATGCAGAATGCCATATGGGACAGTGTGCAAGAAATCACATGGATGTTCGAACACGCCTTTGTACTTTTACTAATGCGTGTTGTTCTTCAGAGCTGATCTCCCATCAATCCCTCCAAATATAGAATCCCTTTGGGGCACAAATCAGCATAAATGCAATCTGCTAATGAACCGTACGTCCAGGGGTAAGAGAGGAGGTGTGCTGTTGTTGTACGACCCGGATGCTGTGGCATTCAGATGAAACAGTGGAGTTGGTTTTCCCACGAGGGGCTATCCCTTAGATCTTTAATTAGGCCAAGTGAACACAGTAAAATGTAATCAATCCTCTCATCTCTGGGGTTTCAATAGTGAGCTTATGCAGTAAGGTGTATTCCCTTGAGATGGCATTTCCATCAATATTCCATTTAACATCATGATATCATAGACACTGGTGGTGGATTTTTTAAGATCAAACAAATCCACCACACTGCAAAAACTAAAGCTGAAGAGACTGGAATCCGGCAGTAGCTCACTTGGATGACACCTCATAACTATCTACTGTGACAGCAAGATAATAATAATGATGCATGGTTGCATTTCATATAATAGCTTTCAGGTCTTGCTCTAACTTTAGGCTCATAATTAGAACATTGCTCTTATTCCCCATACTGTACTGCAGAACAACTGAAGCTGACACATTTTGGTTGGGTCTGGACACTGACGTTACAAAACCATTTGCTGTTTATGAGGATGAAGCGAGTTCGTGTTTAAGTCCTAATTAATGTGTGCAGAGAACTCAAGCCTCCATTTATGCCACAAGGACATTTGGGATGGCTTTAATTTATGGAGTACAGAGAGAACTGGTGCTCTGACAAGCAGCAGGGGGTCTTTGAAAGCAGGGCAGCATTTCACCGTGACAGAGCTTTGAACATCTCCCCCTAAAGCAGAACGGGGAGGGGGGGGAAGCAAAAGGCCTGATGCACCAAGGTGTTCCTTCCCCAAATTTGTTTTTACCTCCAGCTGTTCGTTATGCATAAGGAATCCTACTTGTTACTAGTTTGACATGGCAACAGGCAGCTCCGCCCATGTTCATTTTTAGATCATTACAAACACAAGTCACTATACTACAGTAAAACAAACAGTGTTGGTGTTGTGCTGTTGTGCAGTTTGCAGCTCCGTGCTGTTTGACCCTCTCTGCTACCCCCCACAGAGCAACAAAGATGTTGTTGTTCTTCTCAGATGCTTAGGGTAACTAATTAGAGCGGGTCTAAAATTGGAATGAACCAACACTCTTGCTATAGGTAGTTTGTGTGTGTGTGTGTGTTTATGGGACAGAGATACATGTAAACAATGTGCCTCCTATGTACTTCAGATAATTTACAGAAAAACAAAACGACCGACTGATGTCCAAGTCAAAGTGAATGTGACAGAACTTTTCATGAAGGAAAAGAACAGTGATAGAGATCAAGCATCTGATCCTGATGTAACTGGAGCCACTTCTGGTGATGTCAGCGCTAATGAGGACTCCTCTCTTTGGCGTCTCAGAGGAAGAAAGATTGGTTTACACACAAACACTTAATGAATCAGAGTCTGCATCGCTGGTATGTATATGGCAACAAGACGTCATCTACATATGCCCTCTCTGTTAGAGCTCAAAATGTTTAATTTCAACACAATGGGGAGTTCGACCACTAAGCGCTGATCACACGCCTAGGAACCATTAATTCAGCCAGTAATTATACACACTGAGACCAGACTTACGTTACGCAATTCACGTCATAAAAAGATACTGCCTGACAATGGACAAAATGACTGCTGATGGCATCATCTGCTATTCCTATGGTTTGTAATAGAGAGAAACACATTTAATAGGTTTGTAAATGAAACGGGGAGGGAGCCTTATGGTGTGTGAAATTTCAAATGTAGCCTCACGGGATGCAGCTGGTGTTTTTATCTGCATGAGCCGGAGGAGTTAAATAAACTTCATTAAGCCTTCGCTCTTCAGCTAGAGCTAAATATGGCTGAAAGTTACTCCCTGCTCACTTTGCTACCAGAAAATCAGTGCCTAAAGTATCAAAACATGTTTTCCCTTTGACCCACACCACAGTTCTGTTTGGCATAAAATTGCTTTATAGTGTTTATTTTTGTGTTATTTGTGAAAGAATGATATGCATAGTTTAGTTTATAGTGTAGATTAGTTTACTATCTAATGAATGTGGTTCCCTGTTGTCCCTGTATCACGTCTGCCAGTATATACTGTACTGAATGTACTTCTTATGTTAGCTGTTGATATGTTGCTGTCCAAGACAACTTCCTCTTCACTTAATTTCATTCACAAATGAAATGTTATTCTGTTATCACACCTTACAGGTCTGTAGGTAATTAATAAGAAATAATGGCAATGGTGACAAACTGTTCAGGGTTATATACAGTAGATAGATTTTCTGTTTCATAGTTATCGGCATTAGAGAAAATCACATTATTATATGTGAGTGTGTCTACTCTGAGAAGTCAATGTAAAGCACAGGCAAACTTATCATTGTCAAACATATTCTTTTCTTCAGACCAGGTTTCAAATCCATCCAAGTGAAATATGGACTCTGAATACAAAATCATCCTCCTGGACTCCAGACACCAGTCAGTGTGCATGTTAATATGCTAGCTAACCGATAAATCAATCACTCAATCAGCCAATTACTGGATTTATATTTATGTAATGGCTGGAGTCAATTGGTCACATCTATAACACAATAGCACCCGATTCAGTAGAGTTATATGTGTTAAGTCCCCATAAGTGTTATATCTTGATGACATCATAGATTAGACTTGGCACTCTGGTATCTGGACGTTTCTTTGCCGACAAATATAAACATCTCCTTGGCGGTAGAAGTAATTATCTGGGGATTATTTAATCAGGTGTTATTCCCCTTTAAGAAAAGCTACTTAACAGTTAACATCAGATTTTGATAGAAAAATATTATACACCGCAACCCCTTCAGGGTTCTATCAGTGGTTTGAGAATTTGTATCTGAATGCAGATCTCAAGGGGAGTGAGACTACTGCCGAACGCCCACACAGCCTCTCTGACAGACTTCAAACTCTGCAACAGCAGTGGAGTCAAGATGCAGCATTACCACAGTGTTTGTGTCATTGCAACATACCTACTTAGACAGTCTTATGGGAACTGGATGTGCATGCACACACATGACATCAACTGCTGATGGCTGCACACACACACACACACACACACACACAGTCCATGACATCAATTGCTGATGGTGCGCCTGCAACCAAAAACTGCTGAAAAGGGACCCTGCTGTGCCCTTGTCACCAACTTGAGGTAACAAGTGAATGGAAATTGGTTTTACCTGAGTCAGGTAATCATTGCTAAATGAATTTGCTCCTGGGCCAAGGGTATAAGTGGGATAAATATATATCTCTGAGATGAATACAAATTTCACTTACGTAATGAAAGGCAGGCTGGTTATTGATTTTGGAGGTTACACTCTGCTGGCCTTTCATTGCTGGCCTGTTCTACATTAGAATGATGAGTTTTCAATTTGGCAGGTGTTTACATCGAGCTGTCGACAATTATAGCAATGATCATTTTAATGTTGCTTCGTGTTATTTTCTTCAGTCCTGCAGGTCCTCCAGTCCGGCGCACATATGCAAATCATCTTTATTCCATGCATGTATAATGAGCAGAAATGTGAACGTTATCACCAGTGTTGATGTTTTTTTCCCAGCTTCTCTTTTCGTGCACCATCCTCATCATAACAGATATCAACACCTTCATTATCATCATCGTCGTGATCTCCACTGCCATCATCTGCATACCAATCATCATTATAATCAGAAATATCATAATTATTCCTGTTGCAACTGTACTGATGGCACGATCATTGCTATTGTCATACGCTAATAAAGTGGCGGTGATTCATTTCTCCATGGCTCTGACTGTGTTCATTACGCCTCAATAACAGATGGACCCTGTTAACTGCACACGTCTGACGACTGCTGAAGTGTCGGCTTCAGCACACGGAGCAGCTGGGAGGACATGGCCCGTGTTTCAGAGCCGTTCACACTCTTCAATTATTCACCCCTTCCAGCTGTCTCATATCAGGCCCAAAGCTTCACGGCCTCCGAGCTCACATCAGTTTTTCTCAGACACCGCAGTGGACTTTCTATAAATGGACCCCTCTCAGCAGTGTTACTTAAAAATCAATGTCTTCAACCCAGAGAGACGCCTCAGACAAAGATGTTTTGCTGTTTTGTAAAAAATGAACAGTCTTGTCTCTGTCCAGTTTGCAGTATTTGGTAGTAGTGAACTGTATACATGTCATTTTAAACTAATAGTTTAATTATATTTTGCAGTAGCTCCCTGGTAGCTCAATTTCAAGCTCATTTTTTTTCGTGTAGTTAAAGGTACAGTGTGTAGAATTTAGTGGCATCTAGCGGAATGGCAGAAATGGAGTATAATATTCATAAGTATGTTTTAATTAGTGTATAATCCCATGAAAATGAGTTTTTTGTGTGTTTTTGCTACCTTAGAATGAGCCCTTTGTATCGACATAGGGAGCGGGTCCTCTTCCATCGAGGCCGCCATGTTGCACCGCCATGTTGCACCGCCATGTTGCACCGCCATGTTTCTACAGTAGCCCAGAACGGACAAACAGCTCTAGAGACTAAATAACTAAATACAATTTATAAATCTCCGGGGTCCCAGCCATGTGAGCGGCTTTTCAGCGTTGGCAAGGACGTTTTCAGTGCCAAACGGAACCGCCTGTCGGATAACTTTGAGAGACTGCTCATGTGTCATATAGACAAAGAGATTCTACGCGCACAAATAAAAACATATAGTCCATTGTTTAGACCAGTGTTCAAGATGTCCATACTGTCTAAACAGGTCCAAGTTGAAGACTGTTTTAGTTAAGATTGTACAAGTCAGATGTTACAAAACTGACGAGTAAGACAACTCAAGTCGGCCAAATGATCTAAAAAAGGGGCAAGTTAAATATTTTTTTATTTACTGTTTAGTTGTAGTCAGATGATACAAAATCCAGATTTGTTTACATTAAAAATATAACATTCCTTGCAATTTAGTCCTTTTGAAAAGCCCAGATGGGATTGTTTTGTTTAGATTGAGGTTTAGGTCTCAGGGGTGTCAGCTCATCTACAAAAATATTTAGCTATCGTTTTTTTTTTTTAGATTTATCTTTTGGAATTTCTGCTTTATTAGATTGAGACAGTGGAGAATGAGACAGGAAATGTGGGAGAGAGAGAGGGGAGGACATGCAACAAATGGCCAGGGGCTGGATTCGAACCCGGGCCTTAATGGTATGCGCTCTACCGAGTGAGCGCCCCTGGCTATCATTTTTAATGTTTTCAATCTGAATTTGTAAAACTAAACTTGAAATATTAGGTGTCAATTATTCATAAGTATTGATTATTGCTATTTATTAACAAATGTTGTTGCAAGCTATTTTACTGTAGAAGTTACTTGGCTGACTGAGTTATTGCATGATGGAGAACCCCACCTGGACTCTAGTTTTGTGGAAGGCAGATATCTGACTGATGGACATTACAGTTTACAAAACCAACGCTGACATTCTTTGCACTTTACCATGAATAGTGGGGTATTTTATTTTTTTGGTTTATGTATGACCAGTGAACAAATACGCACTTTTTGCAATAAACTCAATTGAGTTTATTTGCTGGCATGTGACTTTTTTGTGTATTATATTTTGTTATAATTTCGGATCACATATACATTTTCAATTTGATCATGTTTTTACAAAGTACTTTGAACTAGTTTTTCTAAGTAGCTTTAGCTAACCAAACTAGATTTCTCCCTAAAGCTTTGCTTTAGTTCAACTTCTTCGTATGAAGTAATTGGTAGCTATGCTTTCAAAGTACTGTAGCTTCTCAACACTGCCACTTTGACACATTTCCTCAAAGAATTGAAGATATTAAGTCTATTTTTTGTGAGTCAAGATATCTTTAATTATTGACTGGTGCCCTGAAGGAGAGCCGCTAAAGACCCTTGTATTTTTTTATTTTTTTATAGGCTCCCTGGAAGAAGAGAATGGATTTATGGATGTGGTCCTGGTGAGATGAAAGTCTAATTATCTCCCAAGAAAACGAGTGGAAAGGCTTTTTAATTAGGACCCGACCGAATCCGCGCAGTGAGAATTTGTACATTGTGATGGATGGTGTGCACATCTCCTTAGTGACTGCAGACAGAATAATAATCTGAGGAGAGCGAGTGTGGCGTGTGGGAGGCAGGTTGTGGGTGAGGAAAAAGGGGGGAGTAAAGTGTTTGGGTGGAGGTGGGGTAAAGGGAGGGTGGCTGGGGTTGTGTGTGGGGGTTGGCCTGAAGGAGGTGGGTGAGGCAGTGAGGCACAATCCCATGATTCATGAGGCAGACCGTGGCGAGAGACTGCAGTGAGACAGAGGGGAAGGAGTTCGGAGAGGGGGAGCGATTAGGAAAAGCAAAGTAAATAAGACAGAGATGTAAGAAGAAAGGGAGAATACAGATGGAGGGAAAGAGAAACAGAGCCCCAAGCAGTATCCGCGATTGGTCCCATTCCCAGTGCACAGCCGATTGGTTGGCCCTCTCCACACCCCTTTCCTTGGCTCTTATACCTCCCCTCTCATCTCAGCAGGGGGTCCCTCAGTCGCCAAGCTCCTTAATGCTCCCCGCTCCTCTCTCATGCTTCGTGGCTGGCATGCAGAGTACATAATCACTATATAATCATAATCAATGCATGTGCGTGCCTGGGAGGGGTAAGATAGGGGGTGGACTGGAAGTTGTTGTTTTTTTGTTGTTTTTTACGCAAACTTTAGTCATGAATAAGAGCTGCATACATGTAATATACATATGCAACAGCAGCCTTGCGTGTAAATTTACCCCAGAAACGAGAACACACGATAACGCGATTATGTCTGTGCAAACTCGATTACTGGCCTGAAAGGGTGGATGGGAGCTCCGGGTAGATTAGGTGTGCTTTTGGAATACAGCCTCCCTTTTATGTATTCACACCAGCTGAGAAAAAAAACGGTGATATTCATTCATGCAAAAATAAACATGCACTTTGATAGATTTGCACCGTTCAATACAATCTATTTAAAACCCAGCAGCCTATTGATTACATTTCTGCACTCTCCATAATTGTCTTCTACATGTCATCCCACTCATTAAAACCATTTAATAACCTCAGCGCAACCACTCACTTGTCCAGCAGCACAGAGTTATCATACTTGAGAGATAATTGATGAAATCGACCCAATAAATGGATCATACTGATACATGAGGCATGCAGCTGTCAGGCTATCTTGCCGCCAGTCTCTTAACACACATCGGCATCAACAAAGCTGACATGAAAAGGTTAAAAACAATCCAAATCAATGTCAAGTGCTTCCTCCTCCCCATTTGTATTTATGTAGCAGATCTTGAACATTATATACCCATCTGATACAATACCCCACTGTGAACAGACAGAATGTAGTGGTTCTCACATTGGGGGTTGTAGGATGATTTGCAAGTTCCCAAGATGATTTGTGGAACATGAAATCTCATCTAATCTAATCTAGAAATATTTGATTGCGTCTAATTGTTCTCGTGAATTCGTTCTTCTTTCGAAATAATGGAGATTGTTCAGCCTCCCGGCTTCTTCTAGTAGGTAATTAAGTGAAGCAGTGTGAAAATGAAAGAAAAGAATGACTTGTTAAGAGTTGTACTTCACTATTCTGCGAATCTACGCATGCATGTCGGGGGCATTGTGCATAGGAATCACTTAATATCTACTGGCCACAAGCTTGAAATAACCACTGATTTAAGAGACGGAAGCTGATAAGCATGAGATGGAAAGAAGGCTAACTCTAGAAGCAGATGGGGAGGCTGTTACTGCCTCCGTCTCCTCTACATCCTAATCACAACACATCCACTCTCCCCTGTAATTCCCTGGTGAGGCCACAGTGACCTGCATATGGCTACAGAACTCCACTGAACTCGGGCGAAGATGGATTACTAGGATTGAATCTGTCACAACTTCCTTTGATGGGGACTAATAAGACAGACTCAGTCTTCCCATGCTCAACTTTGAGTTCCCATTGAGTATACGGCTACTGGTGTTCATTATCAGAATGATGTAACAGTCAAATTGGTTACCAAGTGGGCATTTCAAAATCAATGACATGTAACAAGTTTTTTTAGCGCATTTCTAAGTCCAGGAAAAATTGTGGAGCGTCAATCTTCCCTTGAGAAAGTCAGTGCCATGCTCAGGGGCACATTGTTTTTGAGGTCTGGGGATTTGAACCTCTGAGCTTCAAGTCACAAACCTGCCTCTCTAATATCTTTCTACTTTATTGCTAATTTGTCTTATGGTCTGAAAGAAATCCAGTGGCCAACTCTGGGGAAAACAAAGCGACAACTGTTTGCTAGGATAGTTAATGATAGATGGAACAATGTCCTTTAATGGACAGAGGAATCCATCTGATGAGGCAATCATAACACACAGTTGCATAACAGCCCAGTAAAGAGCTAACTCATTCATACATAATCGGACTAGGATGGGAAATTAACACCAACCACCCATCAAACACTCCTTAACATTTGGCTATGGCTGCTAAGTTTCTCCACCTTAACAGCCACGTTGGCAGGAACCCTCTACCCCCCATCATTAGGAGGTCTGTTCTGTTCTGGATTTACCAGAACAGAAAAGTAAAGAACGTTTCCTTCCCTGAATAGGACATGCAGGCAGGCGCGCGCACACACACACACACACACACACGCACGCACACATTCAACCTGAGAAGCCTGGTCATTGATCAAAGGAGGTTTGCTGAAAATAGATTTAGATGAACTAGAGCTCCCACTGTTGAAGACATGGCTAGGTGAGCAGAGCATAACTCTGCTATCATGTATGCTCTTCCAAAAGAGTCAGCCATTTCATGGCCTATTTCTCTCACTCCCACAACGAAATGGTGACATTCTGCTTTGTCATGGTGCCACCGCTCATAGCTCAGTAGGCCTCTTGACAAATTAACCCACACCCCCAGAGTCACTCAGCCTTGTCACTGCTATGAATTTATCATGATAAATGTCAGTCAGTCCACCAACAGACTCAGCAGCACAGACAGCTTCTTTTACCAACTGAGCTAAACAAACTATTGCATCAAACCTCACATACTAACCCCCACATATTTACATTGGCACATAATTTCATTAATCCCCCAAAAACGGATTAAACAAATAAAACAGTTATAACAGGCCAAACATATATGATGTAACGCTGCGTTGAGATATTTCCAATTTCCACAGCTACAATGGAGTTTGAGAGCAGAACATTCTCCAGCGATCTAAAACATCAACGGTAGGTTTTGGTGTCAGTCCCTCAGAATCAAAGAGCAACGGCTTCTTTCTAGACCCCCGTTCAAAAATCATACAGGGAGAAATCCACCGTAGAAGAGGAGAGACATCAATTTCTCCAGTAACCAAGATAGACCAGAATGCAATGCAGTCACAAGGTTATGTTTTGAGTTAAGGGTGCAGCCGTGATGATGATGACTTTCATGTCCATATTCCCACCTTTGGGGGGGAGGCAGTACAGTAGCTCAGTCTGTAGGACTTGGGTTGGGAACCGGAGGATTGCTGGTTCAAGTCCAGTGTGGACCAGTCAGACAGGGGCGGACTGGTAGCTGGAGAGGTGCCTGTTCACCTCCCGGCCACTGCCCAGGTGCCCTTGAGCAAGGCACTGAACCCCCCAACTGCTCAGGCCACCGTCAAGCAGCAGCCCCATCGCTCAGACATCTCTCCATTAATTGATGTATATAGGTCCTGTGTGTGTGTGTGTCTGTATTTCAGGGCCTGCGTGTGTGTGTGTGTGAAACAATAATAACAAACTGAGTGAAAAAATTGAATTTCCCCACGGGGATCAATAAAAGTAATTCTTCTTCGTCTTCTTCTTTGATTGAAAGTTTATGCCAGTTCTCTGGGGGTTGCTGAAAGGCATTCTGGGAAATGTGGGAAATCACCGACTGAAATAGAGGTAGATGAGGCAGGTTATAAATTACATCACTTCATCACAAAATAACTCCTGGAATGTATTTAGCATCATATCTAACAGTGTAAGAGGGTCCGTGGGGCGATTTTCTACTTAATGCTAGTTAATGTTCATTTTTATTTAATTATACACATATATCTATATTTTTCTGCATTTATTCATTTATTTTTAATGTATTTTTGTATTTGTACTGATAGTTTCATGTATTTATTCATTTATTTCTAGCTGATTTTATCCTCTATGGAGTAAAATAGTCTTAATTGTTATCATTATTAGATCAAACCTCTTAACCCTCTTCAACTGCTCCAGTGTTTAGGCTTTGAAGTGGATTTCAAATTGCCAAAAATCCTAATCATGTTGGATGCAGTTATGTGGAAATGCTTTCAGACTTGATGAATACTGAGCCAAACAAACCATGCTAAATTTAATATTGAAATGACACTGAAGAATCAGATCTCAGCGTCAGGGTTTAATAATCACATTTTCTTGGCCAAACCTTAGAAATTAGTTTAATGAAGACCGGAAAGAGATCAAGGCCTCTTTATTTAGAAAGCTCATCCCTCCGCTCCTCCAAGTGGTTCTCTATCACTGGAGACCCAAGTGACCCCCCTGCAAGCTTCGCTTTCTGCTCGCCCACATGTGAATATTGATCAAAAAAAGATGCATGAGGAATCGATTAGTCTATTCAAACATGGGTTCAGGTCAGCAAATATAAACACGATTGATTTTCTGCTTCACATAAGAACATTAGGCATGCTATCGGTGTAACACATAATAAACTATACAGAACAGAAACACAGGGCTCCACATTTCTATATTCACCACAAGACGATAAAAGCTCTTTGATGGAAATAATACCTGCATAAATGTCACATTTTCATCCATTTTTCATTCAGTTTTGCAATAGATGGAAATGAAAAAGCCCAAATTCAAGGCATTCAATTGATAAATCTGTAAACAAGTTGCTCCAGATATATGAATATATCACAAGGTAATTCAAAGCATCCATGTGCAAGAAATACACACCTTATCTCTGAATTATGCTTACTATTTCTAGGCAGTTTATAGGCAACCTAATAGATGGGTCCAGAATGAAACTGTTGATCTTCCAATCACTGAGAAGCATTAGACTGAACAAACTTTCATTGCCATGGGAGACCAATCTGAGCTCAATTATATCCACTCCCCGCTGCTCATGCCCTCTGTAGTGCTCCACCAAGCCGCTGTGAAAGCTCCTCTCATCATGAAAGACGGTTGAATAATTATGTTTCTTAATGGCAACTTCTTCTAAGTCTCCACTGCACAGCCATGAAGGTTTAATGGCAATGTTGAGTCCTCTCTGCTCTAAAATAGCATCTGGATTGTCCGCCATTTCGCAACACCTTTCCATCACTCCAAAATGCACATCTGATTTGCCGCGTGGGTTCACCGTTACAGAGACATTCATATTGACAGTTTGTCCAGGGATGTGGAGAGACAAGTCACTAGCACGCCAGGCACCTCACTCACCACAAAGGCATTATGTGGACAGGTTTTGAATTTGTATGGCTGTTTTGGAAATGATTCTGAACAGTAAGAACTTCCGGAGATGGTTTAAAGTTGCAATAAGTAAGCTTACTGCCCCATAACATGAACAAACAATACACTTGTGGGGTGTTGATAGGGGAATTATACAGTAAGAGCCATTCTTTGATTGATTCACTCATTCGTTCATTTGTTTGTGTGTACTGTTTTGCAATGTGCACTGCCTAATGGAATAACAATTCATCCAGAGCCGTAGGAGCCCTGCATAAAATAAACACAGTGTGCAGCAGGCAGAATGGTAGAAGTCACAAGCATGAACCGGGTCCTGGCTGCAGCCCGCAGACATTCCCATACCAGGAAGTAGCTCTGTGTTTTTCTAACTGTAGTGGCACAGCACTGTGGAGTTATGTTGGCGTTTTTGAAGAGAATGTAGATTAATTTATTCTAATCATGCATTGCCAGCTGTTAAGATTTTTGGCATTCAAAACTTGCCTTGTTTACTCTGTTTTGGCACTAAAAAGTTGTGATGCATTTACTGGAATTGGTCTGAAACAGCTGGATGGGGGCGGAAGGGTGGATTTTTGAAAATGCAATAACTTTAAATGTAACCACTCAAACAAAATCTATTTTTTTGTAATGTCTCCATTGAACATTTTTGGTATAAAAATACACCTTTAATACTTTGGAAAGACCAAAGACCTTGGAGCCCACAACTGTAAGTGAAGGTCTCGGTGTATTCGTGCCTGTCTGGAGAGACGTGTTAGACAGGGGGCCAGGAAATTAATCTCGAGTGACTGTGTCTGTAATTGAATCACAGCACTCATTCACACTGCAATCGTTTGCCAATAATGACGAATAATTGCCAAAGAGAAATTGTGTCATTAAAAAGGAACAAAGGCAGTAATGATGAATCTCAATATGCTCCACAGAGCCAGGAAGCAGAGATTTCTGTCCCTCTGGTTAAGAAACCAGTGCCAGTGCTGAACTGTAATGGCCTCCTGTTTGCCTGTCACTGGGAGAGAGAGGAAGTTGAATGAGTGGAATTAGATTGCATTTCCCGTCCCCTTCATTGTTATTTTTGGTCGAGTAACAGATTGCTCTTCCACTCACAAGCAGGAGCAAAAAGCAGTTGGTGTGTAATCAATCCTTTCGGAGGGGGTATGGTGGGGTGGAGGGCTCTCTGTGCCTGCCGCTCTGCACAAAATGGAATAAATGTGACATTAGGGACACGGGTATCATTACCTTGATGAATTACGGAAGGTATAACGATTATGGAAATTGTCATCGACTGATCATTCGTCTCAATTTATTGCAGCTCAGTGCCACTGTGGCCCGGCAGACTAAAATGTTATCATGTCAATAGTTCTACAGGCTGTTATCAATGCTTGCTTTGCTCTCACAATGGGCAGGCCCTGTAGGTCTGTTGTACGCCATCCATCGCCATTCAGTGCTCAGCAGCAGACACCCATGATGGTTCTTAAGGTATCAAGGGGAGCTAATTGGAAAATTGACCATGGTCACTGTAACCACTACTGTCCTTGGTCCAATTGTAAGGCAATGGATGAATGGATCTTTTTGATTTCATCTTGTAAAAGAACGGTAAGAGTGAAGATTTCGTCATGTTTGACGGCACACGTTTAAGGATGTGAATTCATGGGTGATTTGAATATGACAAAAGTTGGATTACGTTTCACATTTTCATCAGCTAGTAATGTAATGGCTGCAGTGTATGGCAAAATGTAAAATCAATAACCAAATTACAATGCCGATACGCAACTACAAATCACACAATCAATGATGTTATGGTAATTACGTCTTTGAAAACGGAGCAATTGTAATTTTCCATCATTTCACTACACACCACAGTGTGTCCCAAAGAGATCCCTAAAAGATATTGCTCAGTGCTTGCCGTTTATCCAACCACCTCGGGGAGCTTGTTAGCGCTCTGCATGTTTTCGAGCATTATCATACGACACCTACAATAAAAAAGAGAAAGACATTTAGGCCGTTTTAGTCCCATGACCCACTGTATCCCCCTTGTTGAGAATATATATGAATATGATTAAACCTTTGACATTCATAATTTGCAGCACAGTGGTGAAATTGGTAAGCCTGTGAGACAATAAATCATAGTTATGTCAACTCTGCTCATTAGACTTCAATTTATCAAAATTGTGCAGGATATGAAGATTTGCAAAGGTCTAGACTCAATGAAAGCCTCTGATGCAACCCCTCTAGAGAGTTGTCTAATCGCTGCAGCAGGAATATGGCCTCGTAATGGAGGACATATCTCTTCATTAGCCCTGTGCTGGAGTACAGTATGGTTCATTCAGTCTATGATAAACAAGGCACTGTTTGTTACCCTGGCACTTTTAGAACACAAAATTGCCTACATTTAACCAAATCCTCTTGGAGTGAATGTCATTGCGTATTTCACAAAGCCGTGCTACTATAGGACAACATAATGGTGTGCTTAGCCAACATTACTGTAGCTCAGAATTTATTTGCAAACTGCAAGGAATGTGATTGGGTGCAGCTGCTGTTAAGGCTGTTAAGAAGCAGGGCTGTACTGTAGGACGGAGCTGGACTCGTCACACTACTGATTGACAGGTGTTCTCTGGGAAGTGCAGTGCAAACCACCAAAATAAAAAAAATACAGATTACCACTTACATGTATATTAATTGTACTTTTAATACTTGTTTGTCAAATAAAGTGATTGTGATTTTAATCAGTCCCCTCACTACTGTATGTTTATTATAAAGAATAAAGGACAAGCCTGAAGGACAGAATGACACAGATAGCAGATAATATTTTACCCTTTGGACAGACAGCAGCTGCAGGTGGTGTTTTAGTGTGTACCCAAACAATGTCCATAAAGATGGTGACCGCCTCCTAAAATATCCTTACTGCAGAGAAGAAAAACACTTCTATACAGCAGCTTCAAACCAGGAAACCGCCACCTTTATACATCTGACCCGTTAAGCACAAAGCAATGGATTGCAGTGGGAAGAAAGGAAATTATTGATTGCATAACTGTCTGTGGAGGATTTTTTATACTTTCATGTGTTTATTCTTTTAATGTGTTTATTTTGTTTACATTTTCGACTATACTTGCTTAATTATGGTATTGTTTATATTGTAAACTATTTATATGTTGTTTATAGTAGTTCAGTGAAAGTATAGCCTACAGACCTCATTGTATCTGTTGTATCATACTATCAATCAATCAATCAATCAAATTTTATTTGTATAGCCCTTAATCACCATTACAGTCTCAAAGGGCTTCACAATGCCCAAAGTTTGACACAACACCCCCCAACCTTAGACCCTCAGCAAAGGACAAGGAAAAACTCCCACAAAACAAAGTGGAAGAAACCTTGGGAGGGACGGCTAAGCGAGGGATCCCCCTACCAGGACGGCTGGGGGGGCAATAGATGCCGAGTTTGGGCAGCAGTATACAGAGTTCATACACAGTTTATTTGGGTGGGATATCAAGAACTGATGTGTGACTACAGTTCCAAACATGCTTTTCCCCTGTGTGACCTCCCCCACATGAGGTCACTAGTGGGAGAGGCCATGAGGTCACTCCTGTTTAGGGTATAAGAGGCCGCTCACCTGGGGGGTCCTTCAGAGATCTTATAGAGAGTATGGTGTGGTGATCTCTCCTGGCCTCATTGCTTGTAATGAATTAAACAGCTATTTTAACTATACGCTATATGTATATATGCTATATGTACTTGGTAATTATTGAAGATATGCTTCTACACTGTCAAACTGTCAATCTTTCCTATATTTTCAAAAGGGTGCAGGAACAAAAACAGCAT
>CABFOS010022451.1:0-16181 GCA_900660315.1 Diretmoides pauciradiatus | reverse complement strand
TACGATAAGTATTGCAATTAAATTTGTTGCGATATATCACAATTACTTTAAGTAAAATAAAATGTAAAATGACAATTGAAATTGAAGTCGTACCCTACAAGTGCCAAAATGACACCTCAAAATAAGAAGCAAGAAGTGAATCAATTTAACTCGAAACTTTTATTTTATTTGATCCAGTTCTACTGAATTTCAAAATAAAAGAGCAAAGATTTCTAACTTCCGATCCGTCACAGTGCAGTTGTTTTAACACTCGACACCTACAGGATTTTGGCAGCAATGCACTTCTGCATCGCTCCAGCTACAAAATGAAGAAATAGATTTTATAATGTGCGTAAAAATAGATAAAGTATCAATACTTGGCATTACTGTATCGATATTGTATTGCAGGAGAAAGTATCGTGATATTATACTGTAACGATATTTCCCCCCCACTCCTAGCTGCTGATGGTGGATAATAAATAAAAACAACTTAGACCTCAGTGATTTTAAGTATACCCATTTTACCTGTTTTGAGTTTACAGTTGTTGAGCAGTTGAGTTTGTGAATTGCTCTGGACGTCTAAAGGAACTTGACCACAGTGGAGGACAACTGGTGTTGGGTCGTTCACAGGGGCAGAGCACTCCTGTCTCTGGACGTAATGGAGCATGACAAGGCACTTGACACAGCCAGAGTTCAACAGAGGTGTCAGCTTGGTCACAGCAGTCACAGCTAGTCTGCATGTGTTGGCATCATTGGGTTTGTCGGCATTGTCTTGCTTGCATCTTTTAGCCGCGGGCCCCGGGAGCGTGGATGGAGGGGAGGGGGACGAGACGCCGGGTGCGGGGAGCCAGAACACTTGGCTCTGGGTCTGGATGACTACAGGCGTTGATCTCTGGTTCATCTCTGTCACGATGGATAAACTCAAACCGTCCACTGGTCTGGAACAAAAATAAAACATCACCAAGAATCACATATCACATGGACAATCACGTTTGGACTCGCATCACGTCAGCTCCACCAGTGCCATAATAAAAAAACCCGCAGCGCTACAGGGGTCCTTGAAGAGGGCCATAGATTCTACCACCAGGAGCTTTCCCCCATGTGTGTCCGAATTGAAACCAGAACAGGTGGACGGACTAACAAGGAATCTGATTGCTTCTCGTTCCCAGAAAAAGACCTCGGAGGGTTATTTGAAAACACGTTGCCATGGCGACCACCTAGCGAGCGGGTACCGTGATGAAATTCATATGAAAGTCGGGAGAGATATCAAAGAACAGGGAAGAGAAACCAGCATTCTTACTCACTGATGTATGTATGATTATTGAAAGGAAACATGATTTAATGGTCCCAGTGGCATCAAGCTTGTGAGGGGACTCCGAGCACTGACAGAGTTAGATGGTACATTTGCAAACAAAATGGCCTCATTCAACTAGTCATGAGGAACATCTTTCAGGGGGTATGTGGAGATAAACAGCAACAGGGGGTATTTGGACTCTACGGGATCTGGGGGCTCATATCCTAAACCGTGGCTCTACAATGTCCCAGGAGTTAAAAAATCGAATCAGGCAGCAGTGGTAGGATCTGCCAGCTGGAACGCACCTCTCACTGGGAGCAAACGCTTGACTGGACAGCGTACATGGACCAGCACCATATTAACACCGCCTGTATTATCACACCATACACACACGGCTCAACTCGACCAGATGAAGATAGCAACTCATTACGCCAGGCAAGACGTCAAGTTGAGTGAGCATCTTCAAGAATCGTTACTGACAAGTGTTTAGATGATGGGATGTTCAATGAGCCACATTTTGGATAGCCGATGCATCAGATGCAGCGTTGTGTAAAGCTCACAAACTGTATACTTTATATATGACCCACTGAGAAAAAACATTTACACAGAGCTGTCGATTAGCATCACGCCCACGACTAATCTGTCCTCAACGATGCGATGCCACAGCTTGTCAACTTCAGGCTTTGAAGGCACTGCCGGCACGTTTAGCATCTCGTCATCCAAGACCGTGTCCTTTGGCTCATCGTCCGCGTCCCACAGAGCAACAAGGCCTTCCTGCACAGACAACAATAATCAACAATGGCAATGCCTCTGATGGCAGCAATGACAGTTATGCCATTTCAATTTGAAATGAAACAGAATTAAAATAGAGGGCGCTACTGTATAGTGATCATTTCTGTATTTCTACAATATAACTGTAGCTACATTTTACAGCATCTACATCAGACAGCTACAAGCTTGATTCAGGCTCTACAAATGCATCTGATTTACAATATGCAACTTTTTTTTCCTACAATGACATTATCAGTTTGTGTCTGTCTGTGATCCTTCGTTTGTTTTTGGGGTAACACCATTTGCTGAGGGTGTTTGTGTTGAATGGGCGTGGCCAGTGGTGAGCTGGGCTGTGGCTATGAAGTCGAGGCTAGCGGCTATAGAAAGTACAGCAAAGGTAAACATTTGGCTCAAAGTGAGAATATGAGCATTGCTTTCTTAATTGCAGACTGCTGCATTCTCCAGCGTGGATGAAGGCTTTACAGATGCCGGTTACCTCAGCATCAGGCTGGATGCTGTTTCAGAGCAGACAGCTCATGTGATGAGTGACAAGTGTTACGGCAAGAATTTGACCAACTGAGGGGGAGGAGCACAGGACTAACAATACACTTCACTGACTCAGGGTGAAAAGTTGCATATTACAGCTTTAAAAGTCAATGAATATGTTATGAATTTAAATATTGATATTATCATATTTAAAAAATGAGTTTCCAGGTTCATAACGTTGTAATATAATACTATTACAACAGTCGGGGATGCCTAGTAGTGGACGTTACTGCTGGTCTGATCCCCAGTACTGACAACCTGCCAAAAGGCCTCTGGACACCTAACCCCTGTGTGTGTACCTTCCTGCTCTTAGGACAGATATTGAAGACGAGCAAACATTAGCTAAATACTGTAATGCAACACTGCAGGCAGCTGTTTGCAGTATGCTGTTGTACCTGCTCATTCTGGGTGAGTACCGGCTCCCTTTCTGAAACCACATCGGTAAGGGCTCGGACTGACTGCAGAAGAACCCGTTCCTTCACCCTCACCTCTCTCTGAAGCTCCTGAAGCATGGTCAAGCCGCTCTGCACACAAACACAAGATTACATTTGACTGACTCTATATTGATTTGAGAACACATTAAGCGACTGATAGCTTGAATTTATTGATTTGTTTGCTTTTAAGGTGATTCATCTCATGTGAGTATCATCAGATCACTGATTACATAACGTTGCCACAGTGGTTTGTAGGCGTCTACCTGTAGTCTGGACTCCAAAGCATGAAGAGTGAGGAGATAGTTCTCCTGAGGAGGGTGAGATGTGTTTAGTGCTCCATTCTCCTCACCACCCTATAAAAAATGTATTTCCCATTAGTCATGATGACCTGATTCACATTTGCACTTTATCTAAGCAGATTCCCTTCAAAAGCAGATTGCTTTTTAACTGTCAAGTTGCATTGCCCATGAGAGAAGGGTAAGTGATGTCTTACAGAGTATGTAGTGCCGCAGAGGTCAGTGATGATGAAATTATCCAATGGTTGTCCCGCTGTGCCCTGATCCACAAAAACCAACAGCAGCTGCTCCGTCCCACATCCCAGGAAGTCATCCACATGAACAGAGCTTACACCTGACCAGCAGGAGGCTACCTGGGGGGGGGGACCGTTTAACAACATGGGGTGGTGAAGATATTTTGTTACCAAATGAAATCAAAACCTTTAAAAAACATGGATCTCGAGCTGAGAAAACACACCTCAAATGTGTCCTTCCACACAGCGCAGACGTGTCCCTGGTCAAAGGATACGGTAAACACACAGCCATTTCTTCCTGTGTTGACCACCTGAATAACGCCAGGCCCCTCAAAGGGCAGCGGGCACGCCTCTTTCACAACTCCATCCTCAAAATAAACTAGCTGCTTTTGAGAAGTCGCTGCCACCACAGTGGACTTCAGCACTCCGTCCAGCTTTTCAGCTGAGAGCACCAAGATGCACTGTACGATGCAACTATAGGCGTGAGGTAAAAGCAAAGTGCCATCAAACGTCTGCCCGCTCTCTACCAAATACCCCAGGGTTTGGCTCCTGACTGTACTGTTGTGCTGGTCTTCTGAGGTTTGCAGTCCTAGAATGAACACCTGGCCTTTGTGCAGGGGGAGCTCTCCTATAAGACTGTGGGAGAACTGCGTGGGTATTTGCTTCACTTCACCTGCCTGCAGGGATGTGTAGAAGACATGACCAGCGTGGCCCCACAGCACAGTGGGCCCCTGGAGAATGGACACACTGCCCCTCATGTGATAGGGGAGTTTAAACTCCATGTGGGGCTGCAGTCTGTCTGAGCTGCTCAGGGTGAACAGGCTGTACTTGAACACGTCCCGTCTCTTGCCCTGCACCACTAACACGCACGCTGTCCTGACTCTCCTCTGGACATCTAAGGCGCTTTGACATGTCACTATATCCACACTACATCCACGCTTCCTGCTAACGCCGACCGTCCCGCCGCTCGCCTGGAGGAACGCGTTGTGTTCCCGCCGAAAGGAGAGGCTGCAGAACAGTAACTCAGACGCGCTTCGTTCACTTTCCCTCTGGGCTGAATTGCAATGAAATGAAAAGATTCTCCCGCAGAGGGACAGCCGAGGGGGGTTTGGCTGCCGGACGTCCCGGTGCCCCCTCTCCATCATGCAAAACAGATGCTAAAATAAGCGATGGGAGCTGTCACTTCAGTTATACTTCCCACGTTACCCAAGTGCAACAAGTGCACGGGTACATGTCGCTGCATCTACTCGCTGAATAAACATGGATGTAACTTTTCTAGTGGAAAATGCCGTGTGTAGATACTCATCTCTGCCCCGCCGCGCGGCTCTCTCCGGCGCGCGCCAACGGAAACCGAACGCTTCATGTGTGACGCTGCTCCCGGTGCATTGTGGGTAAGAGTGGGTAAACACTAGTTGGCCAGCTAAGCGTTAGCTGAAAGTATTTAGCTAATCCTAGTTTAAAAAAGAAGCACCAGAGTACTTGCATAAGCACTTTACTTCGTCATCTCGAGTAGAACTAAACTCTAACGATTAAAGTGTATTGTAATGAGTCGATGGAGCGGTGAGGGGAAGGAGAGGTGTGGCCATAGACGGGGAAATGACTGAACAAGTGCACGGTTCGCACTGATTCATCATTAGTTGAAGCTAACGTCAGCTAGGCGACGATCAGAGAGGAACCGGACGTTAACATGGCTGAAGTGAGCCAACACGAGTCAGAGCAGGTATCCCACCACAACCACACGCTTTCTTTTGTTTTGTTCACCTTTCACACAGTTAACGTGAGCTCACTCTTTTGACAGGATGTTGAGAAGAAGATTGAGGAGACGAGACAGAGGTTCAACAATGAGTACGTCCAAGGTAAAGCTGTTGTGTGTAAACTGACATTAACTCATTATCTCGGCAGTGCGTTTCTTCTTCTAACCGGCGTCAATATGGCAGTTAGGTAACGGTTCACTAACGTTACTTTACTTCATGTGTCAGGTAACGGTTCACTAACGTTACTTTACTTCATGTGTCAGGTAACGGTTCACTAACGTTACTTTACTTCATGTGTCAGGTAACGGTTCACTAACGTTACTTTACTTCATGTGTCAGGTAACGGTTCACTAACGTTACTTTACTTCATGTGTCAGGTAACGGTTCACTAACGTTACTTTACTTCATGTGTCAGGTAACGGTTCACTAACGTTACTTTACTTCATGTGCCAGGTAACGGTTCACTAACGTTACTTTACTTCATGTTCATAACGTGATGGACGGACCCAGAGCAGACACCACACAGTATGATACTGTAGTTTAGTCTAACACACTCTATAACGCCGTATAGAAGGGAATTTACTATATATTCCCATGAAAAGTATATGTCAAGTAATGTTTTTCATTGTTTGTTACATAACTAACAAAAGAGTAAAAGTTTATGTTTGACATGATTTGACCTTTGTCTTGCTTTTACAGACTCATCAGATAAATATGACTCCAGAGATGTGGACAGACTTCAGAAAGATGATGCTCTGGTGGAGGGGTACCTGACATGGAGGCTGTATGTTGTTGACGACACCTTGAAAATGATCGATGAAAGTTTTCAGTGGAGAAAAGAGTTTGGTTTGAATGGTAGGAAGATGTGTTGGATTCAAATTCTGTGTTGCATGTCACCTAAAAGTAGAAATGGGGACATTTCTGCATTTCCAGTAGATGTTAGTGAGCTGGGCCTGCAGATCAGTGGATGTCTTTGTGTTCCAGACAGAGGGATGGATCCAGACAGAGTCTGATTGTGTGTGTTGAGAATATGTTTGCCCATGCGTTCCCAACCAAAACAATCCCCTCTGTTTGTCTTTTCTGAAGAATTACACACAATTGCTGTTTGTTTCTCATAAAATTGCTGGCCCTTAAACCAGAAAATTGTCAAAAAACAAAATGCTGTAATTAGATTTGTGTAAGTCATTAGTTCACACTCACATAATCAAAATGCATTATCACATGTTGGCCATGTTTTTGTTCCTTTTTATCTGTGAAAGGATTGGTGACAATGTGTTTTTGGCATAAACATAAGATATTTGAAGATAGGAACTTTAGAAATGCGGGTGTCCTCTCCCGGTCTAGGAAGTCAGGAAATGTATTGAACATGGATTTGATCATTCCCAGGTCTTGAAAGGTTATAGGGAATTACACAATGTTTGGAGAAGGGCGAAAAACATATTACTGTTGAGTTCTGATTCACATATATCCAAACATTTTAAGTTGCTGTAGACCCATTTCACCTGTAAATTGTTGTAAATTGTTGTTGACCAATCTCAAACAATATAAAGAGATGGCCTAGTTGAGTATTGCCCAGGTATTATCAGCAAACGTAATGTTGAGCATCAAATGAAAAATTTGAATACCAAGTTTTTTTTGCCTTCAAATCAAGAAATTAAAGTGGGATTTTGACTATGTTGAATATGTAAAAAAACTATAAGCAAGTTGGCCTTTGCTACATTGCCACATATAGCTACAGGCTTAATGGCCTGAAATTTTAAGCACCCGCTCTAGTAACAATATAAGGTTTGCCATTACTTGTGTGTGTGTGTGTGTGTGTGTGTGTGTGTGTGTGTGTGTTGTACTGTAGATCTCACTGAGAACAGCATTCCCAAATGGATGTTTGAGACTGGTGCTGTCTACCTCCACGGCTATGACAAAGAAGGCAACAAGCTCTGTATGTACAGGTTTTTATTACAGACCAACTTATTCCTTAGACATTTGACACAAGATATCTACTCTCCTCAAAATGTAAAAGCTTAGCCAAACCACACAAATTCAAGTCCACTCATATGTGTTCATTGCTGATTCTTACCGTTATCAATAATTATGATGTATTTGTTTCTGTGTTTAGTCTGGTTCAAAGTAAAGCAACACATCAAGGATGCAAAAACCACCTTGGACAAGAAGAAGTATGTTGCTTTCTGGCTTGAGCGGTATGCAAAGAGAGAACCTGGGATGCCGCTCACTGTTGTGTTTGACATGGCAGATTCTGGTCTCAGCAATGTAGTAAGTCCGTGATGATGAAAGAAAAAGAACACACTTGTGAGAAAGAACACTTGAGAATTCAAATCATTTTGGTCTTTAACAAAATTAGCTTTTTGTAATTTATTTTGGGGGATTTCATTGATTCATTGTCATGTGTTAATCCCAGTTTTAATTGCACTCTTGTTTCCAAGTTAGAAGCCAGACCTCTTAAGAGGAATGTATTTTGTATTTTTTTTTTACTCCCTGCCTACGAAACATGATTGCCTCTAATTTGCTTTGCTACGAGCACTGCCAAGCATCTTAATATTTCTTGCTGTTTGAGCTGGGGTTTTGGAGGGATTGATACTCTTCAATGGTTTAACACTTTGGAGATTAAAGTGACCTTTTAATCCGGTTGGTCAATCCAAGTGGACCGCCTAATCCATAGGCTGACTTTGTCCCAGACGTTGGCTCTCCATCGGCAAGCTCATTTCATGGGCCAAACACTCTTCGTGGAGAAATGTCTCAATTAAACACACACAAACCAACACACGCAAGGCAGAATGAATAAATAACTATGAGACCCAAATATGAAATTAGCTGATGAATGCTGCTGAACCACAGTGTGAGCTGGAGTATGCCGAGCCGGTGTGATCTCATTAAAGCTCAGAGTGAGTCTGCTGCATAGCAATGAGCCTTACAGCCAATAATGGAGCCCAGCCAGGCCATAGGGGCTGCTGCCATTGACAGATCTACAGTTTGATGATAATTAACCTTTTGCGATAACACACAATAATCAAATTTACCTGAAAGATGGATTTCAAGGGTGGCAAGAATCGTTCAGCTGAATATGTGCTTTCCAGATGAAAGCACAGTTTTTCCTCATTTGTACATGGGTGGGCGTTTGAATTTAAGCCATTTAGTGTTAACTCTCCCTAGTTTCATGTGGAGATTGATCGTGTAAAATCAAGGTTATTGGATCATAGTTCAATCAAAAAGTAAACATAAAGGTTATATAATTGCCTATTTTGCCAATGAATGAGCCATCGGTCCTGCTCCGTAGTAATGTAGGCCTAAGTTCACCTAAATGTCAGCCTCAGCCCATTTCCTTCATTGTGGTTGAAAATCAACAACAGTGGAACTGAAATTTCCGTTTGCTGTGAAGTGGGTCATTGCAGCTCTAGAGGTGATAAAGAGTGAGCAAACAGTCTGCCTATTGAAAGTCATTAAAACATCTTTTGTAATTGATGTTTTCTGTGAGGGTACATATCCTTAACACCCTTGTTACTTTGTGTTTCAGGACATGGACTTCGTGAGGTACATCATTAATTGCTTCAAAGTTTATTACCCAAAGTTTCTATGTAAGTAACAAAAACAAAATGGTTATCCTGTTTCCTGTGTGTTAAATGTACCTATTAATAGAGATTTACAATTACTTTCATGTCAGACCTGGGTACAGTGGATTAATTTTTTTACATATGTAGCTACAAAATATCTTTCCTTACCATTTCAGCCAAAATGATCATCGTGGATATGCCTTGGATCATGACGGGTGAGATTTGAAGTTTACACACCCTTGTATATTTATTTACATGCCCATCAGAAACCGATAATAATCTAATCCTGACATCTTGAACATAATAGAAAGTCTGTTTTCTTTCCTTTGCAGCTGCATGGAAGATTGTGAAGACATGGTTGGGTCCTGAAGCCATCAGCAAGCTCAAGTTCGCATCCAAATCTGAGATCCAAACATTCATAGGTCCTGAGCACCTGCCGCCTCACATGGGTGGAACGGTATGTGCTCAAGTTTCTCTATATGTGGTAGTAATGCTCTTGACTTTACAGACCTTCTTTACTTTAAAAAATCCAGTGGTTATGTGATTTTCTGTACTTCTGAAGGACACGTGACCAGTTACATTTACCATTTACACTCATGTAAAAAGATCCTTGTCGTGATATAACTTATTTGGTGCCATTCCAGGACCTCTTCAAGTACAGCTACCCTCCTCTTCCTGATGACGACTTCCAAACACCCATCTGTGACAATGGACCTATCGTGAGCGAAGACGAGACGGAGAGTAAAGACGGAGAATCAGAAGGGAAAGACACCCTCGAGTCCAGCTACAACTCTGAGGTTGCGGTGAAGCCCAAAAAGGTACAAAACCTGATTTCTAGTGTAGATCTGGTTATTTTCAGTCCTTTCAGAATGTGGAAAAGCCGGGAAAGACGGCTGAAAAAAGCATTTCTTCCTATACACCATTCCAGTTTACGAGGTTTTAAGGCAAAAGATTCCCAGTGCAAACCTCAACTATTTAGGATAGAAATGCTAAATTGAAGTAATAAATAATGTTATTGTTCAAGCTACGATCGTGAGCAGAAACTATGTTTGCATGGTTATAGAAGGCACTGTATTATAATCGGTCAGTTCTGAATGTGGACAACAATGGAAGGCTTTACTCATTAACATCAGCATAATGCAGTGAGCTGATTGAGTCATGATTAACTCTGCATCTGGCTTTTTCAGACAGTGCATCTCTATCAGATATGCATGTATCCTGTTCCTAGTCAAATATGTGCTGTGATCAGATTTCCTCTTTCATCTTGACGTTTCCCTTCACTCGCGTAGACTTAAGTTCTTGTTTTGTTTGTTCTTTAAGTTTATGTTTATGTTTATGTTTATTCCGGACCAGTTAAATTGAGTCTGAGATTACAGCATGTAATCGGGGCTCCTCCGCTGAGACAAGTGTGAAATAAGTGCCAGTAATGCCCTGATTTGGTAGCCGCTAAGCTCTTGCTCATTGTCTCTGTGAAGGTGACTCCGAATGCCTTTGGCTGAAGTTTAATCCTGCCAACAATACCCACACATCACAGCCACCCTCACTCAGTGCATCGCTTTTCTCATCTCCTGACCTCTGTTTAGGCTACACGAGTGTCAAGTCCGTTACTGAAGCTACTCCCTGCTGTAGCTGGATTTATTTTTCCCTCCACACGTCGGCATACCTCGTTTCAACACGGGGCTCTTTGGAAATGTTCACAGAAAAGGTCCCTGTTATTTTGTGTTTTGACTAATTGCTTTGTCTACACCTCACTGGAGTGATGCGGCTCATCGTGGCCCCAACGCAGCCCCAACGCAGGGCATCACTGAGACGCCCCACGGCATTTAGCATGAAGACTTCCAGGCAGCCACCGTCAACCTCCCTCTTACTTGATGTCGCCAAGCTGCAATCAGGACATCGGCAAATGCCACACATTCTCCTTACTCCCTGCAGGACTATCCAG
Organism: Diretmoides pauciradiatus; assembly: GCA_900660315.1. Classification (NCBI taxonomy): domain Eukaryota; kingdom Metazoa; phylum Chordata; class Actinopteri; order Trachichthyiformes; family Diretmidae; genus Diretmoides; species Diretmoides pauciradiatus. The sequence goes on along the minus strand of CABFOS010022451.1, from coordinate 5,369 downwards.
CCCTCACCTCGTAATCTATTTAGCTTCTTTTCTAGTATGCTAAGCAAGCGCGCATGGAAATAGAGCGTATTAAGGAGGTCATCTCAGTAGATACCTGGTCTGGTGAGATTTCTTTAGCTAGTTTCCTCCTATTGCGCATTTGAAGAGTTTTCAGCATCGACGGTCTGGTGAAGTGTTTTGTCCACATGTTTATGTTGTCATTTAGTGTTTCAGTTATTTACTGTTTTTCTTGTATTGCCGTCATTGTCTTATGAGTAACCTAGATGGGAGGACTAGGCAGCTGTACTGTAGGCAAACGCCTGTTGAGCTTTTAAGCTATTTGTGTAACCTGCTGCCCATAGGAGGCTCCTCGGTATTCGCTGGAGAAACCCAAATCACCCAAAGCTGCTCCCATGAGCCTCCTAAGCCCCAGTAAACAAACAACAGTGCTTCGATTGTAAATGAATACCACATTAGTCATGCACAACAGATTTAGATTTACAAAACAGATATGCAAATTAGTTAGCTGGTAACCTAAATAATCCACAGACCTTTCAGTTTGAAAGGCGCACTGCTGGTGTTACGACGCACACGCACAGAATCACCTTGCACTCCCTCTTGGGCCTATTTATGATAAGAGTGGGTCAATCTGCCTTCCATGACCCCCAGAGAAAATGGCACAGGGCTGTGTTGTGGAGCTCAGTGTTAGTTCAGTATTTATTTATTTTATTCATTGCCAGGGAATGAAGCTGATAGCTGTGGCATAACAACCACTATAACCTCTGAGCTGTGATGTTTGACTGGCTGCAAATGAAGCATTCCTGACCTGTGAGCCAGGTCCATGAGAAACAGGAACACATTGTTTATCAGGTTAGCCAGAGAGAGGGAGTTACACCGATAACACTACAGTGTATTAATATGCCAGACTGGTCTCCATGTGTGAAGCGGTGTGATGAGCCAATGAGCCAGGCCTGATTTCTGGGTGCGCTAGCCTGTGCTGCGACTGAAACCGAGGCTCTGTGTTAATACCAGTGAGAGTGCTTGTTGACGCCTCCAGCCTGTCTGAACGTATTCCACAACCTCACGCTCAACTCTGCTTCTCATCTTTCTCGTCTACATAAACAGGACAGCCCCCCCCAACCCCCTCACCCACCCACCTGAATACCTCTGGGTTCCAGCCCTGCATTGATAACTGATCGGTGCGGGAAGCTAATTGCCTTTCTCTCTGTTTTGAAACAAGGGCTGGAGATGGTAAGGCAGTGTAGGATCACACCCGTACAAGAAGCTCAAAGTCCGGGAGATTTCTGCAGACTGGAAAGGCAGGTGTACTCATGTGTCTAGTATTGTTTGTGAGTACGCCTCCCTCACCTCGGCTGACCTCATCACCGCCGTGGACACATTTTCCCCTTGACCTGTCCTGGACCTCGCATTTTAAAATTGACCCACTAAAATGTATTGCACTCGTGACATTTCCACATTTTGGAGTTTGGTATGAGGGAATATAACAATGTAGGCTAATAGCTTGATAGCCTACTTTCCACAACACTCCATAAACATAGAGACTATTACTATTACCTTTCATGAAATAATTATCACAACAGAGAGAGAGAATAGCCTCGGCTACTAGTTACTGTTATAGCACACTATCGCAAGTTATTACTCTATTATTTATCCTGCTGCAATGTTTTTTTTATTGTGTTCTACTTTCAGTGTCCTTGATTTGTGTAATTCCTTTCTTTGAACTAAGAACCATTCAGACAAATTGTTAACAAAAGCTACCTCTGTGCTTTGACCTCTAACACTATCTCTGTAGTACCAGCATCATGTCTCCTGAAAGTGCTGAGCACACGGGAAGTTGTGTTTTGTGCCTTAGTGTCATAATATTTATAATAAATAGACACTCCACATCATCGGAAATGTGCTAAGCTTTCATTTTAGGTTGATGCAAAATTATAAACCTTACGTACTGTATTTTGTTGCCTTTTCATTGCCTATCTTACACAATGTGTGTATCAGCCATGTTCAATTGTTCTCTTGTTTTGAAGTAAGCTCGGGTCCGTTTTATTTCAATGTCGATCGTTATTTGAATTTTATTGATTTTTATTAACAATGAATTTGTTTCTCGCACTAAATTAAAATGAAATAAATCCAAATAATAAAATTGATTATTGTTATTCTGGATTTGGCTTATGTGGTTTACGGACATGCCAGTAATAACGCTAATGATATTCTTAACACAATACTGTAATATTTGGTTACTGTAGTAGTTGCATTGCATTGTCCAGTCTACTTTCCAACATTCAGTTACTTTTACATTTCAATTCACTATGTTTAATTTTTCCCCCCCATTGTTACCTGACTGTATTGGATGTGAATTTTATTTCAAAATGATAAATAAATAGACATTTCAGAAGCAGCTATGTATCTCTTGATGTCTTCATTGTGGCACTAGCATGGCAGTCCGCCAGCGAATTGAGATGACGTGTTTTGTTGCTTATCGCAGCAGACGACACACTTCTCTTCTGAGTCATAAATGTTCCCATCACAGGCTGAACCCACCCAACTTTCCCCTTGCCCTCCCCTCCTCTCCGGATACTCTTCACTCCCCCATCTGCCTCACACAATATGTGGTCCCAGCAACACCCAATGATTCAAGCATTCATTTCCCTAACTGGTCTTCATCTATAATTTCCCACCTTTATGCAGACACTGCATAATTTATGTTCTGTCAGCTGTTGTGTCGTCACGTGCTATGTTTGTGACTGAGTGGGATGTAGAGGAAAGTTTATGGGTGTTGATGTGAAAGTCACAACGTATGAGTGATTTCTCGCTTGAACTAGGTACGGTCACGGGAATCTGTGTTGTCGAAGGTCATGTTTTTGTGGGTTATTTTTGTTCTGCGCTCTCAAATGGATATGCTGCTTGTGTTTCCACTGGAAGCTGATAGGAATAAGAGTTAGAGGGCATCATTTCTCAGTAAAAGGAAATAATCTTTGAAGATAGCTTCCATTTTGATAACAAATACTTATTATTTCACTTTTTATTAATCATTACAGATGACAGATTTCAAGGTCTTCCTTAACTGATAGCGTTCTCTCTGTAAGGAGGTCATGGGGCCATACATCACATTTTAAGAGAAAGCAGATAACGGTTAGATACGAGCATCCTGTGCACCTTTCTAATTACATTGGGCTTTGTTCTTTCAGGTGAATTTCCTGGAAGAGAGTCTGAGGGCAGAGGACAATGATAAAGGAGACGCAGCCAATCGGACCAAGGGAGTGAGGAAGCCACTGACCACCTTCAAAGGCCCTCTACTACATGTTAGGTACTCTCCCCATCCTCTCATCTGCCTGTACGCCAACTTCCAGCCAATCAGTGGCACTGTATAAGCCATTTGTGTCCACATAGGCAAGACACTCCGGTGTAGATGATCGACCTATTGGCTCAAAGGCTAAAACCATTTATCAATGTGTTTGTACCTTCACAGCTTAATTGATCTAGTCGGATGAGAGGTGGAAATGAAGGATGCCACCCAATCAATTGTTCATTGGGTGGAAATCGTTTGTTGTAGTTAATGATTACTCTGCTGCAATAATCGATAAGAGACATTGACCAATGACCAATTCATTTTTAATCAAGGAGCACTCGTTGCGTTTTTGGCCGCGTTGTCATGCATATCAAACGTGCAAATGAGAGGTTATTAGATTGTAATAGGTACTGACCCCAACAGGTTCTTAACGTTAAAGTGGTGAAACACGGAGGTTTATAGCGATCACACAATGATCAAATCAGATATTTTGACATAAGATGGCGTAAAAGGTAGTTTGTTTCCCAATCCAGGAATTGGTTTCATCATTGGGATTGGCCTCGTCACAGAGAGGTTGGCTGGGTCTCAGGTAAATAACCAGCAGGGCCCGTTTGCATTCAGATACTGTATGACATTACTCCTCATTTTCATGTATGATGTCCATTGAGTTCTATTTTCTCAGAGTAAAGTCTTTGATGTGAGGATTTTGACAGCTGCGGGATATGTATTGGAGTGATAAACAGATTTATATGAGCCTTAAATACAATTATGTTACCGAGCTGTGTTAGCCCCAATTCGAGACCAGGGGGCTTTAGAAGCGTGAGGGGGGGGAGGCTTTGATCTTCAGAATTTGTTTGTCAAAGGTTTCCGGAGCCTGGAGAGTCATTCTGAGCTGGAGGGAGCGTCGGTCTCCACAGCTGCTTTGCAGAGGAGAAGAACACACTTAGGCTTGAAAAGGAAAAGCAAATCTTTGTTCTTGACTGTTCCCAGTGCATAGAACGTAGCCCAGCTGCATCAAGGAGAGACTTAAAAATACCAGACAGACATTCTAATGTTAAGTCTAATCCTTTTGGTAATTTAAAGTGGCTGTGGCTCATCATATCTACTAGTTGGAGCCTAGCGAGATGGTTCAGGGGGGTTTTGGTGTGCAGAGACTGAAGCAAAGTGCCTCGTGGCGAGTTTTTAGGCCATGGATTTGCTTCTGCTCCAGATTTCACAGCTTTGATGCATGATCACAGCTTATTTCTTCCTAAACTTGATAGTAATGGGATGTAATTCCTCGTGTTCCCTGTGAATGGGCTGAGATACGGCAGCCCCGGCCTCCCGAAGGTCTGACAGCTCCATATGGGTCAGGAGTAAACGCAGCACATCAGCCATCGGAAGAGCGGCCCTCAGGAAATGGAGTTAGGAATCACGTTTCTTGGAAGAATCTCTTTGAAATCTGTGACTCCACTGGCGCATTCTTTTATTGAAATGAGTCCAAATCTAGATTATTGTGCACACAGACAGAAAGCCTGTGTTTGAAAATATGCATTTTGATTATTTTGAGTTGCACAAAGACTGCAAGATGTTGCTACTTACTGTGGCATTCGTGAGCCAAGATACGATAAAGCAGGTTATTTTGTTGATGTGTAGCAGGAAAAGCCATCCGTCCCTGGATAATCATATCACACAGACCGTCTAAGCACAGGAAGTTCAGCAGCTAGATCAATATTGCTAGATACCACAGAGAGGAATAACAAAACATGCAATAAAGTAAATGGAAACTCGGCATCCAAGCCTTATATAAGCAGTGTCAGAGCGCCCGAATAGACACTTAATGTCACCAAATTATATATTGAGACCTGAGCCTCTGCTTTCCACCCAGACAGACACTAATGTGGTTCCTATTCAGAGATGTGTTTTCTCTCCCTCCAGCCCTGCAGAGGAGCTCAGCTTTGGTTCTAAAGACACAGAGAAGAAATGCCTCATTATCCTGAGCAATGTGACCAAAAATCAAGTGGCCTTCAAGGTGTGTGTGTGTGTGTGTGTGTGTGTGTGTGTATGTGTGTGTGTATGTGTGTGTGTGTGTGTGTGTGTGTGT
>CABFOS010022448.1:0-10167 GCA_900660315.1 Diretmoides pauciradiatus | reverse complement strand
AACTTAATTTACCTTCACAATTATCAGTCTGATGCTCTAGCTCACTCACGGCTGGAGCATCAGACTGATAATTGTGAAGGTAAATTAAGTTTTCTAATTGCAGTTGCATCAGGAGGTCCCCGTCAGCATTGACAGTATTATGAAGTTGAATGCTCAACATTGCATTGGCTTTACGAATGTTTAGTCATCACCACAAGCAGATATTTGAAAGGTTCCTTGTTCTCTCCTTCTGTTGGGTGCATGCATCCAAGGCCTGCTTAGCCCACGAGCAGGGGGGAAAGAGAAATGAAAGCTGTGAAAAAAGATCCTGTTTTCTGTTGTGATTAATCACACACACAACCTTGAGTTTAATGACCAAAGATGACCGTAGCATGATCAGAACAACAGCGGGTGTCTCATCCTGTCCCCTCCAATGAAAACATAATGAGGATTTGGAGGAATGTTGATACTGTATAGTTGCGCTGTCCTGTCCTCGAGGAAAAACGGTGCCAAATTCTCTGGTCTCTCCAGAGAGTTGCGAAAGGCTGTAACTCAACACATAGCCTGACTGAGTACAGACGGTAATGATGATCGCTGAGACCTTGGCCGGGGATTGAGAGAGCGTGCCTTGGCCCGAGCCCCGCTCTCATTGTTCACTTTCAGTTCTCCTGTAGAGATAGAGCCTTAGACGATGTTCACAAGTCACGCAGAGTTTTGCAAGACGCTGGTGTGGGAGCCGAGCGGTGCCTCAGTCCAAAATGAGAGTTAAATAAAATATGCTGAAAGAGTGGTCAAGAAGCACGTTGGAAAGTGTGGCAAGTTCTTTCCTGCAACGCCCTGACTCGAAGGCAAAGCTAAATTAGACATCAGTTTTAGTTAGTTAGAGTGCTGCCAGAAAATACTCCTGACTCCTGCTTTTAGCCACTGCTGGTAGAAGTTCGCCGTCAGGTTTAAACTGTGAACGCTTTGCCAAACGTTTTGTGCTACCGCTATGTTTCATCAAGAGGGGTTTCTTGGTAAAGCTGTATAAGGTAATGATTGACCTTTGCAAAGCTTCAGTAACTCTCTCCAGTAACATATACATGCACACACACACACACACACATACACCGATGCGCACATGCACCTTCTCTATAGGGGATGAGGATAATAGGGCCTCCAGTCGTGCTCTTGGCTATTGGTAAGGGGCTGAATTCCACAGTGCTGCAGCTGCTAATTGCTCTCAGGAATGGCTCAGGAAATGGACACATTTGGTTGAGCTGAAGACAGATAGAGTATGCGAGTGGAGAAACTAGGGGGTTGTAAATATATATACTGGACATACTGCCTGCACACTCACTTATATGGACCCTCATACACACACATACATATACACACACACTTTTCACGCACACCTCCACCTAGCCATGGCTCACATGCAATTGGATTGGTCTTGGGCTGTTGCCAGAGCTTGCCTTGAGTGCAGGCCTATATTTCATAACCAATACATGACATTTCCGCTCCCCACCCTTGGTGCGCTTGGCATCAGCCCCTCTCCTCTCAGCAGCCCCGAGAAGCGGCAGTGCCCACACTACTGCTAGGCTGTGTAGGTGTCTTTGTTTGAGGGCAGAGTGGGCCTAAGCCGTGGCACTGGCTTTTCTGCTTGACTGCGAAAACACAGTAATGGCATTGCATCATCAAACGCTGACCACTAATCCTGGGCAGCAGGCTGCTGGTGACAAAAAAGAGAAAAATACCCCTCTTTTGAAAAGTGTAAAATCTCTTTGACTTGTGCTTTTGGGTGTAATTATTGCAGCTCAGCAAATGCATCAGCTACGTTTCTCTCTGTCGTACAGATGAGACTTCTTTAGGGTTTCATGTCTTGACTGCATGTTGTTTAGGCTTGAAGTTGTCTTGATTTTGCACGTTTTTTATTTAAACTCTTTTGTGGTAGGTTGAAAGCAACAGACTAAACACGAAACAAACTTTTTACTTGACTTAAAAGTCAAGTTGAACTCAAAAGCCGTGTCAAGACTCAGACTCGCGCTTTAGTTTACAGCAGTAATATAAATTGTCTGGAGTGGTGTGTGTGTGCGCGCGCTTCACTTTCATGTCTTATAATTTCTAAGAATCTTGATATATACTTTGTGGCATCTGTACTTTGTAACCCTCTGGCAAATCCATTGCTGTGGATTTTTAGTTTGTGTGATCTCATTGCATGCAGGGAAATGAGTGTGTGTGTATGGTGGTAGCAGAGATGGGCTAGCGTGTTTGAACAAGCCAAACACAAAGAATGGGGGCTTTCCTTGCAATATGTCTGACTGAGAACATATACAGTAGGCTGCATTATAACGTTCTACCAGCCGAATAGACATGAAATAAGGTTAGTCCCTAACTAACTTATTGTTTTAGTGTCGGTTTCCATTGAAAACTTGTGTGTGTGTAGGACAGCGCCTAATCCATGTCTGTAAACCAGTCCTGAGTGTCTGGCCAACTTGGATACTGGACTCCGTTTTGGCTCTCAAAGCGATTTGCTCAGTCATTCCTAATGGGTGCTTTAGTTCTTGTGGTTGTTCTTTTGGCTCAGGGGCCAAAGATGGATTCCATCTTTTGAATTCCAGCGCAGTTATTGGTCAGCAATGAATAATGTAAGAGCAAACATAGCATGCTCTCGAGTCACATGTCAGCATCTTAAGTGCTCATGTTTGCCTGATTTCTGGATGTGCTAGTGTAGAATGTATAGACAGGATGTAGACATGAAAACTGACACTAGACTACAGCTAAAATTACTATCTAGTTTTTCTTTTTTTAGGGACTTTGGTAATTCAAAGAATGTAGACGGTTGTGAAAAATAGATGTGTTGCTAACACCACCATTATCTGCTCCCAGTACAGATTTCAGTATGTTTGTGTAAACCTTCTGAGGTCTTTGACTGGTGGATGTGGATGTGGATGTGGCCCAGAATGTCTGAGGCCTAATGAACAGTAATGGTCCAATCGTGGCAGTCCAGTGGTTCATACCATTGTCTGGCACTTTTTTTCTCACTGGCTTTCTTGCTCACCCCCCCACCCCGCGTATTAGCTAGCATATGGCTCGCCTTGTTCTTAGACAGTCTCTCTGTAGAATGAGCAGACCTTGGCACCTTCCATTTCTAAACCTCTTATGGGAGTTGAGGGAGAGGGAATTTTGTCTGAGACAGATTTTTACCAGGGCTGTCTTGTTCTTTTCCTCTCCAGAAAAAACAACAGGCTGCTGCCAACTGCAGTGTAAATGGGAGTATACATACAGTTCGAGAGAGAGGGGGAGAAAAAGAGGAGTGAGGAATTAAATAATAAAATGCCTCATTGGAGACTGGCTCCACACACCAGCCTCTCCTTGGGGCCAATATATCATGCAGGCTGAAGGTGGTTGATGACAGGTCAACAGAAGTCTGGAGATGGACTGAGAAGTCTTTGACTATCGATGTATACTACAGTAATATCTGCACTCTAGCTGTAGCGTAATATCTTAGAACAAAGTTAAATACTTACAGAGAAAGGTTGGCGTCACCAAACTGTTGGTAGATGCTTACATAATTTCCCAATAAACAAAAGGACTATAAAGCCTTCTGATTCTGGTTGCATTTCTGCCTCAAACTTGATTTGACCATTTTTCGCCATACTCAGTTGTCGCCCTGAGGCCATAGCAGAGACCAAATCCACAGTGGCAGTGCCATTACAACCCACAAGAGGAAAATGGAGCTGATTTGGTCTCACCATGCTCGCCAGTAAACTCCAGTCCAACTACAAAAACACTTTGAGACCAGCCCTTCACAGGGTGGAGTACTTTAGAATAGAGTTACATAACCCTGTTTTTTTCATTACCTCCTCTATAGCTTTTGTAATAGAGTAAGTCTTTCAGCACTGAAAAAAAAATGGCTAAGAAAGAAAAACTTGGTCTTACAATACGGTCAGCCTGTCAGCTAGTCACCCACCAGCAAAGTCAGCTGTCTCGCACCCCTCACAATAGATGTCTTTGTTGGTTCCATATGAGAGGGGCTTTGTACAGTTTGTGCCCAACCTGTAGAGGTTGAGCTCTGGCTGAATACGCAGGAGGCGAATGTGAATTAAGCTTTTAACGTAGCGGACATGTTGATATCATCAGTCTTTTCTAAACTCCGTCCTGATGATGGCTTTAGGTTTTGCCCAGTAATCCAAGCTGACATTTTAATTGTATCCGTCACGCTAGGGTCTCGTCAAAAACATTGATTCAACGAGCCCGCTGCTTTTCAATGTTCCCATTTTATCAGCAGCAACTTGTGTGATGGCAGCTGAACATTTGCCTCTTGATAGATTCGATCTGATGTATTTCACATGGATATTACCTCATGTATTTGAAGCATTTTTTTCTCTCCCCTAAATGACATCTTAGAAAGAAGAAAGAACATAAAGCACTTGTAGTCTGACTTTTCTGAAATCCAGTGGTCTCACTGTGCCTTCCCTTAGATTGTAGGGATGGGCAGGGTAGAATCGGCTCATGTTGCACTGTTCCCATCTGTAACATTTGTTTTTTATTTGGCCATCAGAAGTTTTCCAAGTCTCGGTCTTTACAGTAATTAGAGAGACGTCTTAATTCTCCAGCCACTTCCTCTAGGCCTGCACAAGCTCTCCGTTTTCCCTTTTCTCTCCTTCATTCCTCCCTGATTACATTAAAAAGTACTGTGGTCAAATCTTCTAAACTGCCCAAAATTGTTGAAAGAGGGTGGTGGGTGGAATGCGCGAGTGTTATCCGCTCTATTTTAACAAATGCTTTTGATATCCTTTAAAGTAAGAGATAGCCCTCCGTTTATTTGATCATGAGATGGGTTTCATAGCTTCTCTCTGCATGTCAAGCTCACAAATGAGTGTGTGGCTGTGGACCATGTTTTTTTTTTCATTGGTTGCTGACTGATGATAACCCAGCTGTCAAAGTTTGAACCTAGTCTTGGATTTGACAACCAGTAGTTATATAGTACTGGCTGAGATGGTCACAAAGAAGCCAAGCTACTGTCAGATTACTACAGTATGATAGTAGATGAAGTATAACTTTATGGCTCTTACCAAGATTTATACAATCTGACACCATATGAAATGATTCTACTGACATGGATATTCGCTCTTTAACGCCAGTGCAGAATTCATACACACAACGATGATTTGTAAATATAGCAGATATCAAACCTTTCTCTTTTTTTATTACTTCCTTTATTGCATCATTTTGTTTTTACCTTGATTTTTGCTGGTTACATCTGATTACAATGGAAAGAAGTCTCATTTAATGAGTTTTATTTCAGGCATCAAGGCAATAAAAACTAGAAATTTAACAGGGTGTGTAGACTTTGATAATAAAAATATGATTCAACGTTTTATGAGTTTTAAAAATAAATCTCTGACTCTCTCCTCCCAACCGTCCGTTGTCTTCCCTTTTCCTCTCCTCCCACAGCGGCGGTGGCGGCCGGGTTGGACATGATGCCGGGACAGATTCCTGACCCCTCGCTGGCGGCGGGCTCCCTGCCCAGCCTGGGCCCGCTGGCGGGCATCTCGGCCACCACGCTCACCGATCAGCTCAAGCTGGCTGACTTCCGCCAGCTGGGCACCATGCTCTCCCCGCTGCATTTTCTGGGGAGGCTGGGGAAGAGGCCACTGGCCATCAAGTCAGAGGTGAGAAGGAGGTGTTAAGAAGAGAGGCATTGATGACAAGATGAAAAGAGGAAGTAGTGCAGAACAAGGGAGTGATGTAATGCAAGTTATGAATCTATGAAGAAGTATTGCTCAATACACATTCAGTTTGGAAGATATACATCAAGTCACAGGACGTTCTGTAGCCCTCTCAAGATTCACAATGTTTTGTCATTGTTGCTTCTTAGAAAATGGTCTCCTGGTAGCATTTGTTTGTAAGGCTGGAGGGAGCCAGTGGGAAATCAGTCTTGCAAGGCATTCCATTTACTTCCATAAACTGAAGTGAAACAGAGCTGACAGGACTGAAATGGTTTCATACCCTATTGCCAATTTCACCACCTGAAAAGCTCTTTGAAAGTCCTGAGAGGAGCTGGATGAGTGATCAGCAGGATGGCGTCTAGAGGCTTGTTCTCTTTCCCCTTTTAAAGGGGAGATAAATGGAACTGATCTGGACAGTCAAATGTTGTGGATGCACTGCTCAGATTCCATTACAGGTCATTTAGTTTGTAATTTTAAAAGGTTCACTAACTGTTAAACAATTAAGTGTTTATTTCTGAAGGAACAAGTTGTGCATGTCCATTGCTAGGTTTAGGTTTTGTCCCCTCCAGTGCTTGATACACGAATTATACAACATGAATTGAGCTCTTGATGATCACTACCACTGGTTAAAGACTGATTTAAATAAGATAATTATTTGAATTTCTTTTTTGGATTACTTGTTCCATATAATGGTTGTATATGCTGAATGTTGTCTTATTGTCTCCAGGCAACTAATGCTAACTAATACATCCTCTCTCTTTACAGATGGACGAGGATGAAGAGAGGAGGAAACGAAGAAGAGAGAAAAACAAAGTGGCAGCAGCGCGATGCCGAAACAAAAAGAAGGAAAGAACTGACTTCCTTCAAAGGGTGAGTAAGCATACTGAAGTACAGAAGCAGAGTAGCCTGACCTGTTAACCTGGCCTGTCAAAAAAGGAGTTAAAGCCTCCCTTTAAAAGGCCTCAAAGGCTTTTACTTTCATTTCATTTCATTACATTACATTACATTATTAAGGTACAAAGGAAGAACAGATTGTTTTATAGACGATCCAGATCCAGCTAAGGAAATGTGTTAAACATTGTAGTAACAAGCCAAACCTTGTTTCATATCTTCAGAGTTAGTAAAATTCCAATTAAACAAAAAAGATTTACTGCTAATCTTCATCCGGAGAACCCAGATATACTTGTAACTTGACAAGTACGTTCGTCTTATAATTCGATGTCTCTGTCCAGGAATCAGAGCGTCTGGAAATGGTGAACTCTGATCTGAAGGCCCAGATTGAGGAGCTCCGCCTGGAAAGGCAGCAACTCATGGTCATGCTCAATCTCCACCGGCCCACCTGCATTGTGAGAACAGACAGCGTCAAAACGCCGGAGAGCGAGGCCAACCCCCTGCTGGAGCAGCTGGAGCAGCTGGCCACCGACGCCAAGTGAAACCAGGAATTTAGAATTTCCTGAACCCAAACTACCACCGCCGCGGAAGCCATTTAAAAGAAATAACTGGCAAAACATTTCTAAATAAGCACTTGAGCTCCAAGCTGGAGACTTTTGGAGACTCTGCCCAAAGACCTGGGGTTGTAGGGCTACCTCAGTATGGCTACATGAGCTGGCTCGATCCATTGGAAGACTGGGGGAAAAATCCAGTTTCATCTCTGCATTAAGTGTTGTTGTTGACACTTGCTGTGCCTTGCCTTGTGTACCATTTCTGCACAAAGGGACCGATGGAAAAGATGGTGTACGACTGGAAACAACACTGAGGAAACACACTAATATCAATATGGTGCTCTGTTACAAAAGCCCTGAGTAGGTTGTGTGGCATTGTTTTGATGTAGAGGCCCACAAAGGTTTAGTGTTCTGCAGTTTTCCTTTGTATACTAGCTGAAATATACAGGTGTAGTGTTTTAGGATTTGATACTCGATACATGTACACCAGATGGAATAGAGTTTTTGTTTTTATAACGTTGATTTTTATAACCTGCCCTGACGATGGCAGTTACCGGTTGATCCGATCTGTGGTGACGCTGGCGTCATGAAAAGCACATATACACAAAATGTTTACACTCTTGTTTTATTGCCTTGTTGTCTGTCCATTATTGTACTTGTTTTATACTGCTTTATATATGACAATACATAAACGTATATGAAATGCTTGTTAATCACTTGATGTGATTTGTTTTAACTTCTCAGTCTTTCCAGTCTTTCTATGTCATCCGTGTTGCGCTGTCAAACAGCTGTGAAAATAAGCGGAAATCGTATCAGCTGAGCAGTATTTCAATGTCTGTTTAGGACTTGTACCTACTATGTATGACTTTGTTACCCTGAATAGATTAAATTCTATTTTCTAACTACAAAAATAGCATGTCCTGGTTCATGTTGTATCATGTAACTTGCAGTGCTAGTAGAGGCGTTGATAAAGGAGTAACACTTTCACTTCACACTTGTGTACGTGATGGAGGTATAGTGGGATTGAGATGGATGAGAACGACATGTAGTTGGTGAGACAGGAGAGAAGATTCTGGTGGGATTACTTTCTTGTAGCCAGCAGGATGTCTGTCTTAATATGCTCCCCTATTTTAAAAACCCATCTTCACCTCTATTCTCTGTAGTTCAGTGGGTAGGTAGATGTGACAGGCTTGTAGTTCTAGAGGAAATGTCCATACTGGAGTTGTGTTTTTCCAGCCATGACATTTTCATAGCAGTCGATCCCCCTCCACTCCCCTGTTTTGTTTTTAGTTATGACGGCACCTAAGAGATCAATGTTTTGGAAATGGTCATCTTCTCTCTACTGTCTCACATGCATAAACAAAGAAACACTGATACAATTGTACTCAGTAAAATCTTCAAGGACTGTAAGACAACTCCAAAAACTCCCTTGCATAAAATGTGAATAAAATAAAACCCTATGTGGTTTAGATGACAATGCACAATACTAAATAAGGAACAAAAACTGTTGACTAGTATGTAAACGTTGGCTCACTGTGATCTGTTATCTATTCCCGGTGAACAGCTCCATCTAGTGGAGGTTTATCAGAACTACATGATTTACAATCGGCATAAAAACAACTCATTTCTGAAGTTGATATGCGGTATACGCGGTATTGTGGGTAGGTTAAAACTTTGTATCTTGGTAGTGGATGTGTAACTTTTACTCAACAGTATTTAATGGGATTCTTGCTCGTGACGTCATAATCGATTTTTTTCCCACCCAGTGTTGACATTTCAAACAATATTTTCAATCTGGTGCAATTGCCCCTCCTACACCTCAGAAAGTAGTAACACAAGTCAGGTAGGAACTGTAACTAGTTTACTTTTGGACGTTTCAAGTGATACTTTTGGTGCGTGTATAAACCGGTAATGGCAACCATGTTGGTTTGTAGCGTGACGTTACTATGGTTAAAGGCGTTATTTACAGCCATAGCAATCAATCAATCAATCAAATTTTATTTTTATAGCCCTTAATCACCATTACAGTCTCAAAGGGCTTCACAATGCCCAAAGTTTGACACAACACCCCCCAACCTTAGACCCTCAGCAAAGGACAAGGAAAAAGGCATTTAGACCTATGCAAGATGTCATATACTAGTAACATTCACAATGGCATTGTCCCAGTTGTTCCTAAAGCTGCCTCTCATATGTCTTGTGCTTCTCATGTTTACAAGGCTACCAAAATATACAAAGATATTCTCAAACACCAAACGTACATCAGGCAAATAATACAGGGGACAGTAGTGGCAGCTTGAACCCAGGACCTGACCTCATGCTGGAATGGATTAGAATGAATACAATAATAATCCCCCTCACATGTTGCTTGGTATACCTTTGAGAAGTTTGACAATGTATTTGTGCAGCTCTGTACATGTGACCAGTCCAGGATAAATGAGTGCGAGGTTGATTCCAGGGCTCCGATTCTATTGCCTTTGGGACACTGAAATATATGAGTTTGGTATCCGTTTAGTGTTTGAGAATTTCTTTGTATATTTTCTGCATCTTCCATTAGCCCATATACCTATTAAAATATGCTGTTAAAAAGGACATTTTGCAAATGAATACATTTTCAAAAATTACCATACTTACTTACACTGTCTGGTGTCCTTATAAAGTGAAATATATAGATAAAATTGAAGCGGTTCAACGAAGGGTAACTAAATTAATCACAGGTTTGAAGGAGTTGTCATATGAAGATCTTTGAAGCTACCGCCCCTTATATAGGAGGTATAGGGGTATATAGGAGGTAATAGGGGTATATAGGAGGTATAGGGGTATATAGGAGGTATAGGGGTATATAGGAGGTATAGGGGTATATAGGAGGTATAGGGGTATATAGGAGGTATAGGGGTATATAGGAGGTATAGGGGTATATAGGAGGTATAGGGGTGATATGATCGAGGTTTACAAACTTGTCCACAAAATGTATGACTCCACAGTGGAGCCATACATTTTGTGGACAAGTTTGTAAACCTCGATCATATCACCCC
>CABFOS010022447.1:4768-16907 GCA_900660315.1 Diretmoides pauciradiatus | reverse complement strand
CCCCCGAGTGTGTGTGTGTGTGTGTGTGTGTGTGTGTGTGTAGCAGTCGGCTGGTGGAGTGATGGCAGGGCGAGCAGCAGCAGCAGCAGAGGCAGCAGTACTCGGGGGGGAGGAATGAGCGCTGGTCGGCGGGGATGGCGGACAAATCTCTGACGGTGTTCATGAAGCTGTTCGCCGCGGGGTTCTACGGCGTCAGCTCGCTGCTCATCGTCGTGGTGAACAAGAGTGTGCTGACGAACTACGGGTAACGGCTCCTAACCCTCCCAGAGGAGAGGAACACGGCGCTAGCTAACATGTTGTGTGTAGGAGACGCTGAGCTAGCGGCAAGACACCAACTTTTAAGCTAGCAGCGAGTCACACACTGAGGTGTTGTGCCGAAAAAGGACTGCCTGCCGAAAAATTACTACACCCGATGCATTTGGGCCGATATCTCCCTTTAGAGCTCTCCGGCCTCATCCACTTTGTTCTTACCTGTATATAAGTACATACATATGAAACTGTGGTACAATCACAATATGTGGTGCACTTTATAACGGTGCACTCCTTTTTCGGCAGCCATACCTTTTTCGGCACAGCACCGGTATCAGCACATCTATAGTATAGTCACATTCCTACACACATTATGTACACGTTTAGTAGTTAGACTAGTAAGTATATTAGGAATAACCGTGACTCTGCCGTTTACAGGTTCCCCTCGTCGATATGTGTCGGAATCGGACAAGTAAGTAGAATGGCTTTCTTTAACCGACCCTGATTTGATTTTCACAATAAAACAACACAGAGCAGAGTTGAGATTGTGTGAATATGTGTGCAGATGTTGGCCACGGTGGTTGTGCTGTGGGTGGGCAAGGCTGTGAGGGTGATCAGCTTCCCGGACTTTGATGAGAGCATACCTGGCAAGGTAGTTCCCTCTCCCTGCTTTGCTTCTAATCATCTTATACACTGTCTTGTCTGTTTTTGCACCTGTATGTCTAAACTGCACTCCACTGTCACGCCAAAACAATTTCCTAAATATGTTTACATGTTATGGCTAAATAAAGATTCTGATTCTGATTCTTACAAGAGCAATATGCCGTTGTTTTCTATAGATTGGCTCACCACTGGGAAACTATTGATAAGCTTCTGTACCACCCTCAATATTGCACTTTTATTATGTAGGCTACTCTGTTTTTAATGTTTTTGTGTGATGCATTGTATATTGTATGTATGCATTTTTGGTCTATGTGTGTCTTGGCCAGGTCTCCCCTGTAAAAGATCTCGTATCTCAATGGGACTTCCTGGTTAAACAAAGGTTAAATAAAAGATAAATGAATTCATGTGCGATAGTATCACTATGTAGTGGTATTCATTTATTTATATATACCTATTACTTCTTCTGTGTTCTGTAGCTGATACAGATATTTTATTTATGAAATATGGGGAGGATTGGAACTTCAGAGCACTTTTTCATTTTGCACTTTGCTTTCATGTTGTCTGTTTGTCTGTACTGTCTGATGTCTTTTTAGGACTGTCATTGCAACCAAATTTACCTACGGGTACAAATAAAGTAACCTGAACCTGTTCAATGCTTTTCAGTTCCCTAACTCTATCTGAGTATTTATATTCTCCCCATTTTACAGACGTTTCCTCTACCTCTCCTTTACGTGGGAAATCAGATCACTGGTCTGTTTGGAACTAAAAGATTGAAGTAAGTTTGTGTGTTAAGTACCAGGCCTGAATGATGGTTAACGGGAAGCTTGTCAGTATTGGAGATCGTTATTGATGTTTAACAACTTATGTCCTCTTCCCTTCCACCAGTCTGCCGATGTTCACTGTCCTCAGGAGGTTTTCCATCTTGTTCACCATGATGGCTGAAGGGTTTCTGCTCAAGTAAGCTTTCATATTACAGAAGGTCTACTGTTCTACTGTTCTGAGTCATTTAGCAGTCATTCAATGAGACATAGCTACAGTAGAAGCTAAGTCTTTTTCTCTTTATAGCCCATTGTTGGTTTAAATGTCCAGTTCCATGCTGTCAGATTGACTCGTTTGTTGCTCTACCTCCTTTTGGACTTTGCTAGGAAGAAATTCTCCCGGCCGGTCCAGTTGACAGTATTTACAATGATCCTGGGGGCATTTGTAGCTGCAGGGTAAGTTCTTTTACATCCAGGTGTCCCGGCTGTTAACCAAACCCAAACTACCTCCACTACAAAGGGTTTGTTTATACTGATATATGACTTCTGTTAAGCGCCATTGTCTTCAGGGTCATTAGACACATGTCTCTGTAGTTACAGGAGGCCCTGCTGGAATTAGAGCACGCCCAAAGCTAAATTGTTAGTAATGAAACGCTTATTTCTAGTTTTCTATAGCTCTCTCTCATCTTTGTCTCTAGTGCTGACCTGTCCTTTGACCTGCAAGGCTATGTGTTCATTCTCCTGAACGACGTGTTGACGGCAGCGAACGGAGCCTATGTGAAACAGAAATTAGATTCTAAGGTATGTGAACACCACCAGATGAAAGATAACCATTGTTGGTTAGGAGCTGCTTTTGGCCTTAAGCTAACGTTGGTGAATGTACTGAACCCAAGCTGTCTTCCGCTGAACGGCTTCAAGAACCTCAGCGAGCACAACACTTGTGCGAGTCAGTTATTTTTACTCTCCCACTAAGTTGACCATGCCTACCAGTTTTTGTAGAGCCTGTATTTTTGTGTGTGGCTTCAGTGCACTCTGTAGGGATGACCTTAGTGGTACTGGCTTGCTAATTGCCTTGTGCTTACTATTAATTTGTATTTCTTTTTAATCTCCTGTTGTAATTCAGTGGCCTCTGTGCTGGGAGACAGTTCACGTACTGTTTGCCTGTTGAGTCAGAAATGGCTTATAGCTTGATGCCGTCCGTTTTTATGTCACAGAAGCAGGTCGCTTAGCACTCAAATTACAGCAGAGGCTGGACTGGGTTCAGATTTAGAACATGTTGTGTGTAGAGCACCATCCACTAATACAGAAATAGACAGAGAGAGAGAGTATGTGTGTGTGAGAGAGAATGCAAGGACATGATAGAGGGAGACAGCATTAGGGGAATAGGACAAATGCTAGCAAGATGTTCAGAGTTGTGCAGTCGGCCTGCTATGCATAACATCTGTATGCTAGTTAGTGAGGAATGCACCAGAACTCTTGTGAATAACCCTCTCTGTTCTGTTCCCACCCTCTCCTTATTTTTTTATGTTTATGCTGCCCCCTGCCCGTCTGCCTCCACGCTCTCTCACAGGAGTTGGGGAAATATGGATTATTGTATTATAATGCGTTATTTATGATAATTCCCACCATGCTGTTGGCTCATGTGACCGGAGATATGCAGAAGGTAAGAAATGTCAAATTGTGTCCGTCATCCTTAGTAACTGTTTCAAATTGTCCCTATATCAAACCTCCATATGTCATCGTCTGTATTAGATACACTCACGAAGCTGCACTGCCTTTTAAATGTGGAGAACTTAGATTTTCTTCTTTCTGCGATTTGTTAAAGATAAATTGGTTATATATATATCGTACCTACACCATCTGGTTAAAGGCCTTGTAATCGCTGCTATATGGCCTTGCTGTGTCAGCGCTTGCCAAGTTTAATCCTAGTGTGGTGAATGTGCATATGTTTGAGCATGAACTGTATATGGACTGTCTGTCTGTTGGTTGGTCAGAGTGGGCAGAGACCTTCTGGTTTGCCCAACTCCAGAAGTGGGGGGACAGCAGCCAGAAAGGCACAAAGCTGCTATTATGCAGCTAGCAGAGTTATTACAGCGGCTCCTACAGCTTCCCCTGACTGAATAACCAGAGTAGGGATACAGACTGCTTTCTTCCTTAAGTCAAGTCTTATTTTGTAAAGCAAATGATTACACAGACCATCACAATTTGTTTTACGTTAAAATAGCAAAAATGATACATAATTACATATAAACGCACACATACACACTTGAATTAGCAAGCGTGTATGTGTGCTAGCCCCCCTGTTTATTTAATATTTATCTCCACATTTGTATGTACTTTGCTTTTTGCACTTCTGGTTAGATGCTAACTGCATTTCGTTGTCTCAGTACCTGTACAATGACAATAAAGTTGAATCTAATCTAATACACAGTTGAATTAAGAGAGCTAATCATAAGCTGTGGTGAAAAGAAAGGTCTTCAGTCTGCTTTTTAAAGAGTTTAATGTTGGAGATCGTCTCAGGTCCCCGGGCTGGGCATTCCATCAGCGTGGAGAATAAAAACAGAAAGCAGCTTCCTCCCGCTGTGGTTTGAAGATGTGACATGGTTAAAAGGCCGTTGCCTGCGGACCTGAGAGTTGTCGCTGGTTCCTATTGGATAAACATGTCCGTTGTATATATACTTTGATGCAAGCTTTGTATACGAGCAGCATAATCCTAAAGTCAATACTAGAATTGACTGTGAGCCAGTGCAGAGATCTAAGAGCAGGTGTGTAACGTGTAAAGTGTTTTTAAAGGTTTAGTAAGTTCCAGTAAAAAACGTGTGTAGTGACATTTTGGATCAACTGCAGTCGCCGCACAGCTGTTTTTGGGAGGCCAGGAAAGAAACCATTGCAGTAGTCTAGTCTACTGGTTATTATTAATGAATTATTATTTGACTATGCATTTTGAACTCATACCATTTGTATGCATTGTCAGCCTATCCAGCATTACTTTGATTCTTTTCTCTTGCTAGGCAATGGAATATGACGGATGGTCAGATGTGTTTTTCCTCACCCAGTTTATCCTCTCCTGTATCATGGGGTAAGACAAGCTAAAACTGGTTTGTGTGTGGGTGCGTGTGTGTCAAGATCGAACATCTGGATATGTCACATTACCATAGAATTCCTGTTGTTTCGTTGGAAGACATTTAGATTCTAGGCCACAGCAACTCACGATGCCACTTTTCCTAGGATGCAATGCGTGTTGAAATGTGATTTCGTGTTCAAACAAGTGTTGAGTCATGAGCCGAATGATGACATAGTTGTTTTGCAGGTTCGTTCTGATGTATTCCACAGTGCTTTGTACCCAGTACAACTCTGCACTAACAACGACCATTGTTGGCTGCATCAAGGTAAACTGCTTGTGGGTCAGTGTTGCAATAGTTCAACACTTTGCAATACCATTATTATTCTCACTGACATCGTGGCTCTTATTGCAGAACATCCTGGTGACGTACATTGGGATGGTGTTCAGTGGAGACTACATTTTTTCATGGACTAACTTCATAGGTTTGAATATCAGGTATGGAAATGGTTTTTGTTTTATTCTTACAAACATTACTTGTGCTCCTTTACAGAACGGGAAAACGCCGCAGTGATTTAGGGAACTTTCAGTCAGGTTTATCATCGGTATATTAGTGGCTCATTAACCTCATCCGTGGTCGTTTGTGTACTAGACAATTATCGAACACTATGCGAAAATAGATCAAGTTCAAATAGCCTTATTGTCATTGATATTGATGTGCAGCACAACAATAAAATGAAATTGTGGTGGCACTCCCTGAGTTTTACAACAAAGCAATAACAACATTTAAGACAAATGACACTGGTCCACCTCCCAAATAAAATAAAAAATAACTTTCTGTTCATTCATCTGCTTAGGTTTGTTTCTGGTGAAAAGCAGAGGCCAATGTCAACACATGCATTGCTGCAGCTAGTGTATCATACCGCTGCAGGAATCCTTACCTGCATGCTGGATCTTGTTGGGAACTCAAGACAGTTTGATGACCGGTTCTGCTCTGGAACCCGTTCACCTTAATGTTGATTGCTGATTGTCACATGAGCTGCAGCATGACTACCAGTTTAGGGCTGCCTGCAACTATCGTTTATTTTTCTTTAACAACCTCTCAAATCTTATATCAGACATTTAAATGTAACATATGATGTGACAGTCCCTTGTGAAGTCCATACCTAAAGAATGATGTCCTACCTGACTGTTGTTCGCCATAGAGGATATCAGGCTGCCGCCGTCATAAAACTACTAGCACATCACGCAGGCTGCATCATCCACTAACCCACTTACTCTAGATGTCTAGATGATGGGTAGGACACCCTTTTGTCTCCAGAACAGCCTGAATTATTCGCGGCTTGGATTCAACAAGGTGCCCGTCTGCACTCCACTGTTGTAAAGAGCTGTTATTTGAGCATTTGTGGCATTTCTGTTAGCCTGAACAACGCCCATTGTCCTCTGACATCTCTAATTAACGTGTGTTTGGCTCACTGGATGTTTTTTGTTGACACATCACACCATTCTCTAAACCCTAAAGACTGAGGCCCTTTACACGACAGCGGTTTTTCAAAAAACGGGAAAGTTTTGTCTTTGCATTTAAAAAAACATCTGCGTTCACACGACAACATTGTGATAATGATCTGTGTGCACATGGATCCGCATAAATGATTGAAAACGCTGTAGTATACAGCCAGGCCATTGAACCCCCTGGAGGAGAGACGAGAGTTGGGTACCCGCCGGCGCACAGAGGCGGACTCTGGAGGTTTAGGTTCCGAATGGCGGACTGGGCCCGGTGCACCGGACGTCAGCGAGCGAGCACAAGCGCATGAGACTAGGGTGTGTTCTTTTATCGGCGCCGCTGTAGCCTCTCGCCGAGGCGGGGTGACGACGAAGGCGAAGGGCGAGGACGCGCCCATCGCGTATGCAGGCAAAGGGACCCTCGGCAGGGGAGAGATAGGCACCGCGGACGGAGGCGGAGCCAAGTGGGGCCGTGTCAAAAGATTCCACTCTGGAACCCGTTTTCAGGCACCGAAAACCCTGTTTTCGTGTGTTGTCATGTGAACCAAAAGCCAATCCGCAAAAAAACGTTTGCAGTTTTATGCAGGGACCGTTGTCGTGTAAACGGAGCCTGTAGTGGTGAAAATCCCAGGAGGGTTCAGCTGTTTCTGAGATGCTGGAACCACCAAGTCTGGCACCAACAATCAATTATCATATATTATTAGCAATATTCAGTCATGATTTAAAATACAGTGTCTGTTTTACCCACATTTAAGAGCAATTATGGGAGCAGCCCAGTACTACCACCGTTTTGTACTGTTGGCCACTGGCACTGAGCAGTGCAGTACTTTGTGGGTCAGTGGCTTGTTAAAGGAACTTTGATGATAGTTGTTTAAGGAGAGGAGAAAGTTACTCATTCATATGTCCCAACCAAATCCTCCCAGCCTGCTGGAACCAGATACTTTCTAGTTCAACCTTCCAACATCAGGGTGTTAAATTCTAATGAAAGCAAAACAAAGTCAAAGTTTAAACCAAAACACTGCTATGAACAGACAAGGAGAAACTTTTAACACATAATTGGCTCTCAGTGGGAGGTAAAAGGGAAGGAAAACATGTGAGCTACTTAGGGTGTAATAGAATCAGTAGCAATGCTAGTGCAAAGGTTTTGAATTGACCAAATGTATGTTGCAGTGATACTATCAACTTATCAGATGGTTTGATGAAGTGTGCACATGCATGTTGCTTTGTTTGATCATGTTTTCACAGTTTAACATGTGTGATGTCTGTGTTGTTTCAGTATTGCAGGCAGCCTGGTGTACTCCTACATCACTTTCACAGAGGAGCAGTCCAATAAACAAAGTGAAATCGCTAAGCTGGAGATCAAGGGCAAGGTTGTTGTATGACAGAGACACTGGATTTTTTTCTAATGCTGATCAGCAAGAGAACATTTTATTTTTTAGTATGGTTCATATTTATTGCGTGTTTCAGCAGCAGGGGCTTAGAAACGGGAATGGGGTCGGGGGTGGCGATTTCCTGTCTGTCTGTGTGGAGGTGGAGCCTCACAGTCGCCAACCTCCGGCTGCCATGACGACAAAACCCTCCAGAGGGAATATGGGCCTGAAACTGAAAGGTTGGCCATTTTAACTTGAATTGGTCCTGTTGTTTGAATACATGGTTGCTTTTTAAATGGTGTTTTGCGAGTAAGAAGGGAGACCTGGAACCAACGTTATTTATGATACAACATTGTCACGGGAATGGACATTCCTGACATATAGACCAACTCAACAGTTGAAGTTGAATGGTAAAACGAACAAAATGCTTCCTGAAAACAAGAGTGGTCAGCTGGATGTGTCAGTCGTTTTAAGCATGGGTGTGTTTGGATCGGTGAATTTTGCAAATATTATGAATGACAGTAATTTAAAGGCACAATCCTTCCTTTTTCTACACAGTATAGCCTACCCAATTTGATGTTTACAAGGAATGTGACTTATGAATGCCTTCTGAGCACAATGAGATGTTCTGACCCTATTATTAGCTGTAAATCTCTTGTTTTACTCTTTTTTACTATGTTGCTTTTCATTTTTGTGCATACACTGTTTTAAATGGATGGTAATTACAGTAATCTAACCTCATCCTTCAAACAACCAAAGTGGGTGGGGCAGTGGGCTGCCAGCTCATATTAAGGATTGTGGCTTTAAATGTATTTTCTGCCCCTTTTTTGGGAATATGATCTAAAAACTGTTTACATTGTGCTCCCTCAGTATTACAGAATGTATGTTGTGGATTCTCTCACAGGTTTGGTTCTCTCTATGCAGAGGTGACAAGCAGTACTTATGGTTTGTTTATTTGTACAACAAGATCAATTTGTTCTTTTTAGACAATGCTGTTATTGCACTTTTAACTCTTCAAGGTAGCAATGATAAAAGGGTGGAAACTATTGCCTCACCTCAAATTACATTCGTTGTTGAGAGACTGGGGAAAATGTACTTTCAAGAAATGTACATTTCAGGTTTTAAAGTGTTACAATTTAAATGCAGTTACCTAAACCGTAAATAGGATAGGTACGAGTATTGACATTTTCTACATTTTTATCTACCATACGTGCACTCGGAGTTATTGAATGGGTGTACTTTGTACCTTTTTTATATTTATTTTTTTAACCAATATTCATATTGTAAGTTGACTTGTGGGTTTTTGATGCCAATCCCATCTCAAACACATTAACCATGGATTTGTAGCTGAAACATAGAGTAACGACACCAGAGCAGAACTTATTTTTACATTAAAAAATACCTCATCTGCAACCCCTCTTCCTCTACTGTTGACATTATTTACATGGTCCTTGTGTTTATTTGGTCAGCTGAAATCTTTCAAAGTCCAAGCCAATGTTGTGATTTATGAAAAACACTGAACTCTATAGAAAAACCAGTAGGTTGCATTGATTTTCCTGTGATATATCCAACACTAATCCAAGCAGGACCCCAGACTAACTGGTGGCGCTAAGTTTTGGAAAAACTTAGTGGCACTAGCACATTTGGTAACACCAATTTTATTGCATCGCCGCACAGCTTCGTCATTGTATTTCTGCCTCTTTTTGGGATATTTCATTAAAAATGTTTTTTTTTGGTTTGATATTTATTTTATTTCGAACATGTAAAAAAATAAAATGTATTACTATTTACTATGAAATCAAAGCGCATACAAAAACTGTTTAAGCAGTAAACTACTTGTTTCATGTACACACTTTAAACGCCAGAGGGCGGAATCAGACCTAGTTTGCTTTACGCTATTTGCGTCATGACGTCGACTCGATACCCGGAATTGCCCGAGCGTGTGTCGCGCGCAACAGGCAAATGGAAGCGCGGAAATCGAAATAGGACGCGCCGCCGATAAAGAAAACAATAAAATCTGCTTTATTTGTTCTAATGGATTCTACTGTTTGTCTTGTGAACACCACATAAATAGAAACCTTTGGTAGACAGGAGGGGCGTGGGTGGGAAGGAGAGTAGGATGGTTCATCTGACACCGACTGCCGCCAATCGAGACTAATTGGATAAAGACCCAACGAGAGTTAGGTCGCACCGGACAGATACAGTCGCATATGTGACCAAATTGGGCCCAGTCACTCGTGCTACAGTAGAAATATAATCAAAATGCCATTTTGTATGGTTAATTTACTAAATGTAAACTTTGCACTGTGCAGCTGACAACCTACAGGAGGGAAACTGAACTTATATCATCCAGATCTGAGTTTTTGTTGTTCAGCCTGCAGTGAAAACCAAATGTTGGTCACACATGGTGGGAAATTACACACTGTTCAAATCTAGTCTAATTGAAACAGAAAATGAAATAGAAATAAGTACACAATTTCTACAAACTTTTTCTTTAATATTAAATTACAAAAAAATATAGCTCAGACATGTCAAAAGATTTTTGATACAAACCGACTTCCTACAAAAGGCTCATGGGCTCTGACCTCGAAAGTGCCTTTGTCCTCAGGCAAAACTAAACTTTTTAATTTATATTCACGATTTTAAAAAAAAGCAAACAAACCACTATGACCCAAATCAACCTGGCATAAATAGTTGAGAACTCCATACATCAATGTACAAATAGACTAATCAAATGTTCAAATATGGCTTTCATGTCAACACACAAAACCATCAACTGGCACAGCGGACAAGAGGAAAATGAAGCAATGGCTGTATTTAGTTTCCACTAACTACCAAGACATTTTTTGCATTGTCTTTGCTAACAGAGTCATGACCTCAAACCAGGCTAAGGCACACTTGAAAGCTCAAGCAGTATTGTCATTGGTCCTGACTACAAATAAATAAGCATGAGACACAGAGGTATGCATGAATGTGTAGGTCTTACTGACCTACACATGAACAGAGAAACACCAGTAGTCCTAAGGCATTAAGGAGGGGCCTGCACACATTCCACAGCAGCAACATGTCATCATTTCAGTATGTGTAAAAGAAAAGAAAAAGCACTGACACCTGTGACTATGAGAGCAGGAGTAGACAGGTCAAAGTTGAGTACATCTCCATTTCCAAATTCTTATTTTGGCCTAGAGTCAAATCAATATGTGGGTACAAATGTTCTCCCACAGCTAAAAACCAGTGAAGGATAATAAATTATACTACCGAGATGTACAGCCTGAAACCACTCGATCGCACAATCACAACAGTTCATGTTATCGTCTTCGCAGATCATGTTGATGTGAGCGTATAAACACTTTGACATAAAGTGATGTTACAGTACAAAGGAAAATATTTGAGGATTTGGGGACCTACATCTTTAAAACCAGAATCCATTACCAGTATATACATCTGTTGTTACAGTCCCTTGTGGCGTAACCTAAAGCAGACTATATATAGTCTATGTCATGCTTAGATATTAAATGAAAGGTCAGAGTGCAGGGTTGTCATGTAATCAAGTAAGCACCTGTTAGCTGAATTAGGCTCAGAACATCTCAGGAGGCCTCAACAAGAACCACCACCTCTATACCTGCACTATCACACACCATCATCAGCCTTTTGATCATATAGTGATTGTAATGTTAGGATTATACTTTAACTCCCATACAGACACAGTCTCTTTTCCAGGTGTAACTGGGTCAGAGTTCAGGCCAGATACAGACCACGGTCCCTGCAGCTGGTAGCGAAAGGACCAGTGAGACCACTCAAGGTCACACTGAACTTTGATCAATGAACTTTTACCTACAAACACCACTTAAAACACTATAGCTCTCACATCTTTAGAGCCCTTCTAGAACCTATTTTTATTGCCACGAGTAACAGACAGGATATACAAAGAATTTAACTCGTAGTAAAGGCAATATAACCACTGGAACCTAAAGCTCGAGCCCTAGTTGAGTTCCTATGCTAACACAATGTAAATAAGACAAACCTGAAACGCTGGATCAATGCGTGATGGTTTCTGGGATTGGACCAATCATTAAAAGTCAATGGGACCTTCCCAGACAGGCAGAACAGGACTGACGAAGGTGTCTTCCACACGCTTCTCTAGAATATTCTATGTCATCAGGTTTCTGTAATATACCAAACGGTAGGACAGGTGGAAGGGAAACCACAACCACACCAGGCTAAAGCTCTCTCTCTCTCTCTGTCTCTCTCTCGAAATTTGTGTTTGGTTGATTATTTCTCTGTTACTTGGCTAATTACCTCCGCCCAAGGACGAAGTCCTGGGGTGAGAGGTAATGTTTTC
The DNA here is from genome assembly GCA_900660315.1 of Diretmoides pauciradiatus. Taxonomy (NCBI): domain Eukaryota; kingdom Metazoa; phylum Chordata; class Actinopteri; order Trachichthyiformes; family Diretmidae; genus Diretmoides; species Diretmoides pauciradiatus. The sequence goes on along the minus strand of CABFOS010022447.1, from coordinate 4,961 downwards.
GGTCCCGTCTGTTCGTTCATCCTGGGCGACGTGAATCCTGGGTGGAGGTCTGCGCTCTCTGAACACCTTTCTAGTTGTATTTTATATGGTTGGAAAGCCTGTTTATTTACCTTTACAATGATGTCCAACTTTGTCTTTCCAACAATATAAAATACAATTAGCCAAGAAACATTGTAACAACAGAGAAATAATC
>CABFOS010022444.1:0-13484 GCA_900660315.1 Diretmoides pauciradiatus | reverse complement strand
GTATACAAGCAGTAGTGTTATAGCTGCATCAAATAATATATATATTTGATGCAGCTATAACACTACTGCTTGTATACTTCGCACAAACCCTCATATTGCTCCAGTGTTACTGAGATTTGATGTATCACAGAAGCACTAAAAAAAGCGTTGCACTTATAGAGATTATGTAGCTCGCGTCAAAACAGTGATAAAATATCACAGAAAATGAGTGAACACAATCAATAGTCTTGTATTTGTATATAGTCTGTATTTACAAAGGCCACATTTTTTATTCATTGTTGGCAGTGATGGTGTTAGACATAACACTGTATCACAAGTAGTAAGGCACTTTATTAGTTCATGATGAAATACTGAGGCATTAGTATTAATCAATACATTCAAATTATTTCTCAATCTCAGCAAGCCTCTATAGATCGACATAGAGACAATGTGGACAGTATGATCTAAAATTGTTCACCTCTGCTATATTACAGCCTAAACAAAGTCGGCTACACTAAGATAAACTACAAAAGCATCTGAATTTCCCCTAAATATTCAAGTATGCCCACTTTGCTTTAACATATTGCACATTATTAGTTACATATTTCAGAAATAATGTAGCTAGATGTGTGGTATTGAGCTTGCTATGCTGTCCTAGCAGATGTGTGTGTGTGTGTGTGTGTATGTATGTATGTGTGTGTGTGTGATGTTTAGACCTTGAGATTAAGCTCGCTAGAAATTATAGCAAATAATGTGATTGACTCACACTGTGTGGGTATCATGCTTCCAAAACATTAACCTTGCGCGTTGCAGTCATTGGACTCCAGTAAAAACAGTGCAGCCAATTGCACACAGGGACCTTGATTCTCCGCAGAAATAATTTATCAAAAATGAAACTAGGTCAGATAATTATTGTTTTTTTTTCTCTCCCCCTTTGCAAACCAGTCAAAACCCTTAACTGACTGGTGATAACTTTGCAGCCCAGCGTCCTTTTCTATTTCTACGCACATGCACGGAATGAGTCAGATTCGCCATGCAGCCGTGCGGTGCTTTGCTTTGGTTTGGTTTGGAGGGGCAGGCTGCGGAGCGGATGAAACAGATGAGAAGCTTTCGCTGGGATGTATATTATAATCCCGTCCTCCTCACACGCGATAACTCGTCAGACCATCTCGTAGATTATATTTGGGGGACACTTTCTAGGCTACTGGAAGTCACACACACACCCGCGCGGTGGAGGCGGACAGAGGGATAGATAGAGGCGAGTGGAGAGGGGGGTTAACTCCTCCGGTGCGCCCTTCCTCCTCACCGACTCTGTCAGATTCTAATTCTAACAACTAGAAAACCTTATTCCAACGTCTTTCCCCCCTGCGCGTCTCACGCATGTTGTCACTCTGGACACTAAAAGGAAAGGAGGCACGCAGCTGACATGGGGACACGGCCGCACCATGGGTACGTTATTCTGTCGGCTGTACTGTACTACAACTTTAGCCACTTCCTCGACGACCTCGTTGAGAATGTGACAGTAAATATCCGCGTGTCTGGCGAAGTGGTTCGCGCTTTTTAAAAGTGCAGGTTAGTCTCCGGTCGTTTATGTGGCATTGCTTTCTTGTCGTCTGCAGAGATTATTCTGAAACGCCAGGCAAAAAAACAAATGTCTGACGAAGTGTGTTTGCACGACACACTAGGCCTATAATATTCATATTCCTATAATATAGTGTGCATTCTGTACTGAGTTTATAGTGACCTTAAGTCACTATAACTAAGTCACTAACTAAGAGTTGGACATCTGATGATGACACACGAAAGAAGAAGTGACCTTAAGGTTCTTTATGGTCTGTTTTATTTCCAGTAGGCCTTTCTCTATAATAGTATGGACTTGTGTATAGTGCATCTACTCAATAGCAGTTCACAGTGACCTAATTATCTGATATAGCCTAATATAAGATTTTTTTGGGATATAGTTTTTGACCTGCTTATTTCTTTGTTTTGCTGTGATACTCATAGTATAATTATAAGGTTTATTATTGGATTTCTATAGGGTTTTTTTCTCAAGATGAGGTCAAGTCAGTAATAGTGGCTTATTCATTGCATGCAATTAACGTGCTTGGATAAATGCTGTATTTGTGCACATTGAAATGCAAATCAAAGAGACAGTTTTCCAACAAGGTCAATATATGCTAAGTGAAGGCTCAGGTTGTATTGTTGTTTGTTGGTTTACTGTCCTGAGTGTAAAAAGATAGAGCTTTGGTTCAACTGTCTGAGATGTTCAAAGTTCAGTGTATTTTTGGTCAGCTGATTAATCCAAACATTAACATCACTATAGTATAAAGGAATTAAATATATGCAGGCTGAATAAAGTTTCCAGAATGGTTCTTAGTTTGGCTATAGGGTTTAGTTTTTTAAACTAGAGAGCCGGTTGGTAAAACAGAACAGATGACCTGTTCTCATGACCTCCTGTTGGTTTTCTCTTTTTTATTGTACTTTTGTGACAAATAACATGCAAGAAAATGGTTAGTTCAATAATTGTGATGAATTTGAATGCCCAGAAAGTGAGGTGAAAGTGAACACCTCAAAAAGTTTAGAGCTCCCTCAGAGAAGTTTGGTACTTACAGTAACCCTCTACATGATTTATTGTATTTAAGTGAAACAGTTTAGTCATAGACCTTCTATCTAAGAGACAACATCCAATAAGAAATGACTCAAAAAGTTAAAACACAAAGTTAAACAATCTGAAAATAAGTAATTAGACTGTTACTGTTATAAATGGTTGAAAGTTTAGTATCAGAAATGTGAATATCCTGGGATGGCTCTGTTGGTAAAGTAAATGCAGCGAAGACATCATCAAAAAGACCCGAGTTGAAATCCAGAGAAGAACAAGAAACGGAAATTGGAATAATTAAAGAACCAATCCGTTTGAATCATATTCACAAGGAGGAGTCACAAGTCAAAATAAACTTGGATCTGAGAATGTGGAAAGATAATATAAAATCACAACTTTTTTTGCATTTTCCCTTTTTTCCTGATGCTTGACTTGCTCTAAGTCAGGTATTTTGCTTTTTTGACACCTGCGTATAGCCGGGCCGCAGCTTAGAAGCAGCTGGTAGACGTTTGTAATTTCAAACGAACAATATCTTGCAGAGCAGATATTTTTAAAGTCATTTTAGATTTGTTTTTCTTGTGACCCCTATTTTGTCATCAGGGGACCACATATAGCATCCTGACCCTGTTTCACCCTCCTCCAGGGAGGTCAGAGCGCAGGGTCAGCTCTAGAACAGCGGCCCTGGAGCCGGTAGGTATTCAGTGTCTTGCTCAAATACACTTCGGCAGGGTGGGTGCTTGCCAACACAGTGCTTGAAACTAGGTCCTGCACCAATCACTAGTTCATCCTAAAGGTGCACAGCCGAATTTCTTTATATACAGGTTAACAGCGTCTGGACACAACATTTAGAATACCCTAAATCAAAACAGTTTGAATGCCCTTCACCTTTGTGTCATACAATATAGTGGCCAAATATGCCATTTAGCAGCCCTCTACCACCACAGTTTGCTCACAAACATTTTTCCTGTTGTCATTTTGCCACGAGTCCTTCAATCCCCCCAACAGATTTGACTGCGCACTATCCTCTTCTTTGTGTATTTGTTTTTTTTGTTGCAATTTTCTGCAGCGGCATTATAAGTTATATAATATGACTCGGCCTGCTCATGCTCGCATTCAATCTCCCTATCATTGTCCAAACGTATTCGTGCCTCCCGGCAGACGTGCATGTCTTGCGGCTGCCTCGTTCAGTTGAGATTCGCTGAGCACACAGCAAAACATTCATGATGTTGAGTGTAATTAAGCAAAGATTTTGGAGCATGATCTGATAAGTAAGCGACGTCCCAACACCAATTCATGTGATGATAATGATTTGGTCTGACTGTAAAATAACTACAATGTCATATTAATAACAGTTCATCTCCGTACACACACACACACACACACACACACACACCCTATTCCCAAACACACCTACATGCAGTAGCCTGGGATGAACGCACATTTTTTCCCATCCCATGGTCCGTGTTGAGCTTAGTGATGGCTTTCATGCCTCTTATATTTCATTGATCGTTCTTATGATCTAATATTATTCCTGCCCCAAACAGCTGCCAAAATATTTATGGTTATTAGTAGTAGCGTAGTTATGAGTGCGTAAAAGCTTGCAATGAAACCATACAGAAAGCTTTTATCTTTGCTATGTAACCTAATACGTAATATTCGTTTAGCGCAAGATCTCATTTTACTGTGGGACTCATTAAGTGTACACGCACACCACAGGGAAGCTTCTAAATGCCGTAAAGAAATGCATGCTGCATTTGTTAAATGCGTGGATTCTTTTCTTTTGTGAAAATTCATTCACAGGAAGCTACAGTCTGGGTTATTAATTTCAGCATTTGAATCTCCTGCATTTTCGCAGGCTGTATTTGCCATTGCTGAACTGGTAACAAGAAGGAAGCGTCATCTTTCTGTGTTTACTGCAGCAGACTGTCACCCTTCAGTGGGAAGCAGGAACAGGTGAGCACTGTCAAGCAGCTGAGCCAGACAAGCCAATAAACCAGCCTCAGGACACTGCTGACTGATGCACAACTTGCCTTTTGTCCTCCCTCATTCCTCTTCTATCCAGGTGCTGTGCTGAGAAGCGTTTGAGTCTATGTGAAAACACTTCATCTATACTGTAGTTACAGTATGAGCAGTTATTGTACAGTACAGTGCAGTGTACGGTACATGCAAAGTGGCACTTATCCAGCTGGGCTGTTCCTCCAACTATTTGGGTTTTTCTTGCAAAAATTCCACATATGTGGTTTTCCCCTATGACTTTGAACGTCTTTTCATAGTAGTGCATGTTTATCTGTGTCTGTGTTTGGGGCTTTTATGTGCATGACCTAATTCCACAGCGAGTAAAGAATCTGCAGTGATGGCTGCTTTCCGCTGTGTGTATGTGTGTGCACACGCATGTGTGTGTGTGTGTGTGTGCGTGTGATTGATCGTACACGCGCTCTCCTCCCTCCCCCATCGCTTCCTTGTAGGAGCCGACAGAGAGCACACTAAGTTCATCTAAGGACAGGGAAATGCTTTTCTTTCCAGTGTGAATCATTTTGGAAAAATGAGCCTCTGGACTGAATTGCCCCAGCAATTTGGCATGTTTCTCCATTCTGCTTTATTGTCTATTTTGGCTGAACTTGCAGTTCTTCATTTCACTGCCAAGAAAACTTCAGGTCCTATACAGCAGGCAAAGCCAGTTCCTGAGTCAACCGCGTCCTGTAAGCAAATAAAATAAATCTCTGTAGAATGCTGCCATAGCTTCCTGTTTAGTTGTGAATTCCAAAGGGAAATGAGTGAGCCGGGTCTCTAAGAGACGCGAGGAGAATACCCTGCTTTAGGCTTTAGACCTTCAAATAAAATGACAGGGGAAAGGACACAGATTCACTTCATCTATGAGGCTTTTTGTATGTTCTTGCTTAAATTCAGGGTTTCTTGTCTTGTTAAAACACATTTTCCCAGCACAACCATAAGCCTCGGAGCCATCCGCTCATGTATTCAACAGTGATGCAGTTTGGAAAACAAAACTCTGCAGTGCAGTGAAGAAGAAAAAAGTGTGAGAGGGAGCGGTTTTGGGATGTAGACAAGGAGAGAGGGAGAGGGGGTAGTTTTTAATTTCGCAGTCAGTCAGCCCCCCTATAATTCTGCTAGTCCCCCCCTCCCTCTGATGAGGGCGGGGCCTGTGTTGAGGTTTGATCCGCCAGTGGTGGGTTGTGGCAGCCGGCAGCTGGGCTCTCACTACCTATGTCCTCCAGCTCCAGCCTGAATTATGAAGGCTTGGGAATGGCAGCCAGCCTAATTACAATGACTGATTGCCCGTCTGTTGGCATTTCTCAGATGGTGATTGTCGTGTGTGTGCAGGAGACGAGGGGAAGGAGGAGGGCTATTTTTCATTGGCCTTCCCCTTTCTTTCTTTGCATGAGAACAGCCAGAGATTGAGATCTGATTGGTCGGAGAGAAAAGAGATGTTTCATGATTTGGTGAGGCAGAGCTGGTGTGAAGCCAGAGACAGGTGATGTTGTGCTAATGGTGCATTGTTGTAGCCCATTTAGTCCTTGGCACAAATCCCTAAAAATAGCTGTGTGTTACTACACCATAGTCAGATTTTTTTTAAATGAGTATCACAGGCATTTTAGCTCTTAAACAGTCAAACTTTATTGCCCAGATACATATGCAATCCCATAACCATGTTGCTGATGTCTTGTTGAAATGGTAGGTAACCTCTAATGGTCTGTAAATGTGCCACATCATCAACCTGTTGACCTCTCACTGTGTATTTTGAGCGTTTTCTTCATCTATCCCCCGGGCATTTTGGAAAAAAGGAAAACGAGAGGTCTTGAATTGGCCATTTGTATGTCAGTCAGAGCACTCAGAGGTGTGATGTGTGTGTTAAGTGGGAGCTGGTTTGAGTTGGTCTGCCCTGCTTTGTCCAGTCCTTTGGCTTTTGTTCCTCCAGTAATGAATTGTGGAAGCCTTGGCTTCAGCTGGGGTGTCTCATAGCAACTGAAAAGAGAGAGGGAGAGCTGGTAAATGGAGAAAAGGCCAGGGGAGATCATGTGTTTCTTTCAAAGGGCAGAGACCAGAACGTTGCTCGCACATTTAAGAAATAGGAATAATCATACTGATGCAACTGGACGAAACTCATTCGCTCTTCTCATTATGTATCACTTTTACTTAAAATGGCAGTGTCATCCGGCCTAGGATAATCTGAAATGTTTTTCTTTATTTTGTTTACATCTAAATCAATCTCGGAACCCAAGAACGATTTCCTCTTCTGGCCGCCGATCATTTAGTTTTTAGCTTTTACGGTCATTTTTATATCAAACTTTTGCCATATCCTGTCGGCAAGCAAGCTAACACATCGCGTTTGTCAAGTAAATACATAAAACAAGTCAATCGGACGAATAACGATATGGCAAAAGTTTGATATAAAAAACGACTGTAAAAACTAAAAACTAAATGATCGGCGGCCGGAAGAGGACGTCGTTATCCGCATATCCTGGCTAGACCGGATGACCCAAAACTAGTGGCCGTCAATCCCAGAGGCTCAGATGGTCGTCAGAGCCTCTGAGTTCCCAGATTGCATCTACATATACTGCATGTAGTAGTTTAGTTTAGTAAAGTGATTAGAATATAGGGCAAAACACCTCAACCTCCGGCTCAACCGCCATGATACATGTCCTTTCTGTCTTATCAAAATATTGTACCCCTACCTGCTCCCTGGGCCATGCCATGCCTGACAGTTTACTTTGACCCCTCTGCTGAAATGCAATAGGAGCGTACAGTAGGAGCTTACTAATTACAGGTACTATACCCACCAGCCCACAACAAAATGAAAATAAATGTATTTATTTGTGTTATTCAGGGTCACAGAGAGCTGGAACCTATCCCAGGATGCATTGGGCAGAAGGAAGGGAAACACCAAGGACAGGGTTCCAGTCCATCACAGGGATAACACAAACAAACAGACAGACTCACATCCATACCCCCCCACCACCTGAGTGAACCTACGTGAACATGCAAATTCCAGTCAGAAAGGACCAGGGCCGGGAATTGAACCCGGGTCCTTGTCGCTGTGAGGCACCTTGCTGCCTGTGAGTAAATAAATAAAAAACTAAATTTACTGGGCCATTTCACCTCGTGCCCTGTCTCCGGGACTGAACAGCTCGCCGTGTTCTGTGCCTGGTCACGGTCATCTCATTTAGGCATCTTGAATATCCAGTGCCATTGTTGATTAACTGAAACCCAGTACTTGCGTTTATTTGTAGTGGTTTTCAGGTCAGCTGGCAGCTTTCACCTGAAACTGTGTGTGTATGTGTGCAAGTTGTGTGTTCACACCAGGCTAGTTTTTTATTAACCACCGATCCAGTGCTGAAGCCCGGCAATGCTTGTCCTGTGACACTACCTGTCTGCTGCCATGGTTACAGGGACAGAGCAGGTTTAGTGGCCTGACTCCAGGGATCACTTTCCCTTGCCTTAACTATCAGGCCTGTGCCCCAGCGGCTGTAAAATGGTCCAAACTACACCCCGATGGTTAAGGGAGCCCTGCTGTGTGCCCCGCTGTGTGCCCTGGTGACCATTAAAGATGCCCTAAGTGCTGTGTAAGGGATTAGACCTGTACAGCCTAATTGCTACGGTGTCAGTGACCGTCCCTTTGTGGTCTGGTTCACTTGTAGCGATTAGCTCTCATAAATGAAAAGCGCCCGGGGCCTCGCATTCGATACCGCTCTGAAGTGGCTGAACCAAAACACATGTTGAATGTGTTTGTCTTTGAAATGAAATGAGATAAAAGATAGGAAGGAAAAGATTTTGTCACTGAACAGGTGTTTTATACAGTGGATGGTTTACACGTACTGATGATGTTTTTCTTTCTGTATACAATACAGGAGAGTGAATGAAGAGGAGACAAAGGCCATGGAACAGTCAACGTGAGTATTTACTGTATATTAATCGACATTAGAAAACTGCTGTTTATTTATTGTGTCTGTAATGTTACACATCTGATTTGGTTGTGCAAATGTGAAAGGCGGTGGACAATGTGTTTGAATAAGGTACAGGAGCAGCTCTGAACGCATTTCCCTCCATTCTCCTTCTATTCAAAGGAGGCCGAGATTGTAACTACTTGAAAAATAAAAACTAATAAATGTGCAGGTCATACTGGCTTATTTTCTCTGCGTCAGTGACCTTGGAAACAATTGAAAATGTTGGCAGGACTTGATTTGCCACCCACCCCAACAACCTGGTCTCGACTGGCTGACCAGATTGGTGTTGACATTTTTATTGCCATTCGCTGACTGTTCATTGTTATTTATGTTGCCTTTGATTTAGTGATTGAATGCTCAGTTTTAGTACCCTGCATGGCTTCTGTGCTGAAGGCTGTGGAATTGGCTGGAGTGCCGAGGGTCAGGAGACTCTGGCCCAGATTTTGGTGACTTAGCAGAATCACAAAGGCCTCTCTCATTCTCTCCAGTGACTTGCAGTCTTGCAGGTGTCCACCAGATGCTGCAGGCAGCCTGCACTGTCCCTCGCACGTTATCCAGTGGAGATGCAATATCCACTTTTGAGTGAAGGGTCGGGACTGTTTGCATGGCATTGGGATTAAATGCGATTTCGTTGTGCATCAGACGAAAGGTCCCATTTTAGGCTATTAAGTATCTTTGATGATCTGGTAGAGAAAGTGGTGTTGAAATTGAAATTGTGATTTAATTCAAATGGTTTAATTCAAATATTTTCAAAAGCTGATCAAGGAGGAGGTTTGATATAAAATACTATATTACAGCAACACTCTGGAAGTTAGTAGGCACCTTCATAATCAGAACTTTCAATTATAGCCATGCATCAAAAGCTGTAAGCGATTCTTAAACGACAATGAAAGACACAAGTGAAAATCAAGAGCTGCATGTGAATAAGTCGACAGTATTACGCGTCTTGTGTAAAACCTGTACGAGTAAGAGAGAAAGAGGTTCTATCCCGTTCGAGCAGAGCAACTTAACAGTTAACACAGGGAACAAAGCCAGCCCTGCCACAAAGCATGCTGGGAAGCTTGGCTGCCAGTGAAAGTGCCTGCTAACTTCCAGAGAGCGGCTCTGAAAATCCTTGCTAGGGCTGAAAATGAAGTTTGAAAGTAGAAATGAGAGGAGCAATAAAGGAGAGCGCCCATAGCTGTAGGCTCAGCCTCTCTTAAAGAGATATTACCAAAACATTCCTCAATCATGGAAAAGGGTAATGGTGCAGTACAGTACAGGGCAGCGCTGTTTAAATTCACTTCGTACCTTTCTTCTTTCATGGTCTGGTCACATTTGAATGGGTGCTGAATGATTTGGGCACTGAAACTTCCCACCTTTGGGGTTCTACCGTTCTTAATCTACATTTTCCACCGTAACATTAATATTCTAAATAACAAGAGAGAATCCAAGAGAAAATAGCAGATGAAAAATGTTACATGTGATTAAACTGTAATTACCAATAAGTACTAAAACCATTTGCAATACCAAAAATGATGAGCACAGACATGGAATGGTCAGTTTTTAAACACTTTTATTTTATAATATTACAGCAAGATTGGTATATTCCACATCAAATATATATTTGTGCTACAGTGATTTCCCAGATTTGCCCTTGATCAAACCCTCATTGTGTTTTTGGAACTGCAGTTAAAAAGTACTCACCAAAAAAATGGTCTTCCACCTCCAGAAAACTCGTTGCTTCTCTGCTAAACTTTGTCGACAGCTGATAATAACTCTCGTGATTGATGAAGCAGAGAAAACAAACAAGCTAGTTTCACAGATTATGTGTGTGAAGACTAAATGAAGCATTACCGGAGTAATGCTTCATTTCTCTCAGTGCTCTTGTGCAGAGCTCTTTGAGCTGCGAGGGGATTCAGCGTCTTGCTCAAGGACACTTTAAACAGGATGCATGGCTGTTGATGGATACACATTGGCTGTCGAGGGATCAAATGTGTGACCTTTTTGGTTATGAGATATTCTTGTTAAACACTAAGCCACTCTGTGAGGAGGCGACAGCTAATGTGTAGCCGATGCAGCAGGCTTCACTTTAAATTCTATCAATTTATCCTTTATTCATCCAGGGACTTTTTCAGCACGGCCCTGCTTCACATTCACAAGGTTCCCCACATTCACACATGACACCTATAGGAGCTGCCCAGTTCCTACAGTGCAGTTGAGGGTTGAGTGCCTTGCTGAAAGGCATGTCGGCGGTAGCTGTTCAAGGAGGGGAGAGCATTTGTCATTCACTCTCCCCACCCAGTTTTCCCCCAGCGGGTCTGCAATTCAAACCGATGACATGAGGACATTCCTCTAATCTCTCGGCTGCCACATTCAAACGCTGGAAATCTTTCAGTTCTTATATCCGACCCATAAGGAAAAGACAGAGAATTCATTCCATATTATTGTTATTGTTTTCTTTTCACGTTACATTTTCAATGGAGTGACCCCAGTCCTGCAGTACAGGGTGAAACAGTGGCACTGGTTCTCAACGTGGGGTCCGGGGACCACCAGAGGTCCTTGAGGGCGTTCCAGGGGGTCCCCGGCAAACTGATGAATTGTTAAACTTCAGCATTATTTCGTTTACAAGAAGTTAAAACAATCAGAGAATGTAGAAGAATTTTGAGACATAGTTTCATAGTTTTGCTCATAGTTTCATAGTTTTGATTATAGTTTCATAGTTTCAGTCATTGAGTTCTGGACAAAATCACATCTAACAATAAAAATATTCTCAGATTTGGGTCAGAGAGACAAAATCTGTGGCCTAAATGTGGACTAAATGTGCGGTCGTTGATATGAAAAAGGTTGAGAATCACTGCTTTAGAGGACTGTGGTGGTGGTCAGTTTGGTGCAGGGGAAGCAGCTGCGGCTCAGCTCAATACAGTGGCAGGCAGCCTGGAGGGTCCTGAGCCTCCACCGCTCCCTGTTTGGCTCTCACACATTGTGCCATTCAGAGCCCAGCCTGTATATTCACCCTGCTCTGGGCTCCCCACCATTGTGAGAATGAGCTCATTTGAATATCCTTCAGGATTTCGAGTGTGAGCAAGTCAGTGCTATTTGCATTTGTTCCAGTCTTGAAGGTTTTACAGGTCAATTGAGAGGGGCGGGGAAATCGAACATGCCAAGGAGAGTTTTCCTCTTCATCGTCTTCTTCTCTTTCTTTGTTCCACCCGGTCACTGGATCTATTTTTCCAATCTGTATTCCTGCTTTCGGACTATGTCACAGTCTTGTAACACTGAGTGTGCAAAATGTTACGACCATCTGCTCTTCTTAGAAACTAGAAGGACTAAATGAATCCAGGCGAATGCATGAAGAGGAGATGCAGATTATAGGTTACAAGAGCAATTTTGAATTGCTGTTACTGACTGTTAAACTAAAGAGACAATTGAACATTGACTGTACAGAAGAGCGTGCACCTAATGCGTTGTGCTACTCTATCTGCACCTTATTCTGCTTTACTCTATCTCAGACAAGCCCACATCCATATTTTTCTCTCTCTCCCTCTCTGTTGATTAAGGGGCAGAAATACCTTTGTTGGCATCTAGGGTAGCAGCTGGGGATCAGATAGAGGAGAGAGGGGTGAGTGCCAGATCTTTCATTCCTGCCCTGCTGGCAGACAGACTGCAGGCGGGCCGGGCATGGGTTAGGGCAGAGCCAGCAAACCAAGACAGCACTCAGACAAAAACACCTAATCACTTTAATTAGCCTAAGCCTAACTTGTTGGGCTCTCCATCAGGTGTGTGCGTGTGTGTGTGTGCGTGCGTGTGTGCGTGCGTGTGTGTGTGTGTGTGAAAGAGAGAGAGTCACTAATTGTAAGTCATTCTGGATCAGAGCATCAGCTAAATGCTTAAAATGTAAACTGTAAAGTGTGTGTGTGTCCATGCACGCAGATAAAGATTACACGGTGGAAACACGGTGACAGACGGTCGCGAATGATAGTTGTATACATTTACCATTTTCCCTAATTTCCCCAACACATACATGCGTATCTGTCTGTGCTTGTGCATTCATGTATGTATGTATGTATTGTACGTCCATTCACACATCCGCATGTTGATGACTGTCAGCTCAGAGCACGTGGATCCCATAAGAGTGGATTTAGCCTCATGCGAAGGCTAACATGCCTGTAAGTCAGTGTGGGGGGTGCAGTCCATCTGGGCACTGGTGGAAAGGACCACAGGACTCGGTTCTGGCTCTGGTGGTGAGATGTCCTGGTTGGTGGGAGGAGGCCGCTAGTAGGATGTGACGTCTTCTCAGCAGACGGGATGTCAGTGGGAGTCACCCCATCTCCCAAAGGGTGACGTGGTTCCAGGATAGAATGGGAACTTTTACATTTAGCTCGTATCCAGAGTGACTTATAATAACTGCAGCACTAGAATAGCTTGAATTCCTAGACAGTAGAATAGATAGATGCTTCACTGACATGGCAGACATATCCATGAGGGACAGTTTGAACAATCTGAATCTGATGTTTAATAACATTTTACCACAATAATATGATAAATTGCCCCAGTGTTAGTGATGGCATACCTGGGTCAAATTCCCTAATATCTGCACATTGTGTTTGGTTGTTTAACGTGTTGAGAGTTCCTGCTGGTTGGGGATTACCCAGGACACTTCTGATGGTATGAGGTAAGTTGTCCTTAAGTATGAAATGACTTTCAAATACTTTCCTGTAATTGTCTAAACTTTCCTTTCTGGCTTTCCTTGCCCTATGTGGCAAACCGAACCCATATGTTACTCCAAGCTGGTTAAAACAAACGCTAAGGATCATTTGCAAAAACTATTTGACCCTGGTGTGGTTGATAGACAGTAGATGGTGCTCTCTCTAACAGGCCTTATGGCCCCTCCTCCCTAACGTCTGAACCTGGCAGGACCAGGGCAGCTTGGTTCTCCTTTACCACGCCCCCCCCACCAGACACAG
>CABFOS010022443.1:0-13008 GCA_900660315.1 Diretmoides pauciradiatus | reverse complement strand
GCGTAGGAAAGTACAAACTGTAAGAGGTACAGGGAGGGTCCTTTTTAATAGATGTTTAAATGACACTTTGTTGTCATGCAGGTCCTCGGCCATCTCAGTGGTGAAGATTCTTAGGGTTCTTCGAGTTCTTCGACCCTTGAGGGCTATCAACCGAGCCAAAGGCCTCAAGGTATGGCCTTATGACAAAATCATCCTCCACCTCATCCACACTAATAACCATAATTAAAGACTTTATCAGTATGAATTCAGTCTAGCAGTTTCATCTCCTGACATATTTATCACTCTGTTACAGCACGTGGTCCAGTGTGTGTTTGTGGCCATCAGAACCATCGGTAACATCATGATTGTCACCACTCTGCTGCAGTTCATGTTTGCCTGCATAGGAGTCCAGCTCTTTAAGGTCAACAGCATGACATCACTGAGGCTGAAAATAATCAGAATTACACATGAAAGGGGATGATGTGATGTTAATGGTTATGGAATGCACGGATGAATAAACATATATATGTCTTTCCCTGCAGGGAAAGTTTTATCGCTGTACAGATGAAGCCAAGTCCAGCCCAGAAGAGTGCAAGTCAGTTTTAGTTCATTTCATTGACTTGTTGAACATATTACCTGCATTCATCATGAATCATGAATAGATTGGACTCGTAATGATCCCTGACCATGCTCCATGTCATTTCCTCCCAGGGGCACCTACATCCTGTATAAGGACGGGGATGTGAACCAGCCTGCCATCCATAAACGAGTGTGGCACAACAGCGAGTTCAACTTTGACAATGTCCTCATGGCCATGATGGCTCTGTTCACTGTGTCCACCTTCGAGGGCTGGCCTGCGTAAGATGCACACTTCTTGCTCCCATCTTTCTGCTTTCTGCTAAGTTAAATCTCACTATTTAGTAACACGTCATTTAACACTTTGTTTAGCTGGGGGAAATATGTTGCTGTGCTGCATATATCGTGTTGCAATACATGCTCTCTCTGCTGCTGTCTCATCCCAGGTTGCTATACAAGGCCATCGACTCTAACAGGGAGAACCTGGGTCCCATTTACAACTACCGTGTTGAGATCTCCATCTTCTTCATCATCTACATCATCATCATTGCTTTCTTTATGATGAACATCTTTGTAGGTTTTGTGATCGTCACATTTCAGGAACAAGGAGAGAAAGAGTACAAAAACTGTGAACTCGACAAGAACCAGGTCAGAGTCGGCATGTTTACACGTGTGTAGTTCAGTGTTGGTGTGTGGGTTTTATGTGTGTTCAAAATGGTATGCTACAATGTTGACGATTGTTGAATGCATGATATGATGAGCAATAGGTAATCTGTATATACAGCTCTTAATGTTTATGTTGTGGTAAATAGATTTTCATATTCAAATCTATACATTTCTGAGGAGATCTTTTTCCACTTGGTAAATCTACACTTATTCCAGACAATACCTAGTAAACTAGGTCTCTCTCTCTCTCTCTCTCTCTCTCTCTCATTGTTTGTGGTTAGTGTACTGTAGGTAGAAAAGACCAAACACAGAGTTTCATAGTATAACATAACTTATTTGTGTGCTTTTTTAATTTTCTTCTTGTCTTAAAGATTGGGATGTGTGTACAGTGCACATGAGGGCAATATAATTCCATTAGTTACCTGCAGTTCTCAAATAGGCCTATGTCCCATATGGCAAATTTGTATAACAACGTAAAATCCCCTTCTGGTTTGATCACATCGTGAGGATGGAGAGGATCTGATTAATCTGTTAGGCTATTACATTGTAGGATCTAAGCTTTCAACAAAAGGCTATTCAGGGTAAAACGAGACTAGCTAGGACGTCTTCAATTCTGCAATATCACCAAGTGTATCTGTTTCTGTGCAGCGTCAGTGTGTGGAGTATGCTCTTAAGGCACGTCCATTGAGGAGGTACATCCCCAAGAACCCATACCAGTACAAGTTCTGGTATGTGGTGAACTCCACTGGGTTTGAGTACATCATGTTTGTGCTCATCATGCTGAACACACTCTGCCTGGCTGTACAGGTAGGACGTCCTACTGCACCCCTGAACCCAACCAACTCCATTTCCAAAAATGTTATGAAATGCTATGAAATAAATGATAGTCTATTCAACAGAATGATGTTGCACATGACAGTGAGGATATGTGACCAATATTTGTTTCATGATCTATTTATTTTTGTTTTGTGAAGCAAGATCTGACACAACCCCATGTACTGTACAGTATGTGACAACTTGAGTGTGATATGTATTTTGATGAAGAAGTAAATGTCACTGAAATCTAAAAATATTCAGATATGTTTGTATTCTTCTGGTTATTTAAACCAAAACAGGGCAAAGTAACAAAGTTTTTTTCAGTTATGAAGGGATGAAAACGTTTCAGAAACACTTTCAATCAGCTCTCAATACTCCTACTCCTGTGTGTGGACAATATGGGTGATATGGTCAATAAAAGCCCCACTTGTATAAAGTTAAATAAATTACAAATAGGTATTGGCAAAATATCCTTACTGATTGTGGAGCAACATTTCTTGTTTTGCTTTGTCTACAATCCAGTGAAGTGCATTTAAAAAATAACAGCTCTCAATACTGTTTTTCTTCTTTTCTATGCTAACCATCCCTCCATCTCTTCTCTGCAGCACTATGGTCAGTCGCCGCTCTTTAACTATGTAATGGACATTCTCAATATGGTCTTCACTGCTGTCTTCACTGTGGAAATGGTTCTCAAACTTATCGCTTTCAAACCCAGGGTGAGCCACAAAACACATGCATGCACCATACACATAGTACAGCTACTTCCAGAAAAGCACACGCCCACAGTCCCACACACACTGAAAAACACACACACACACACACACACACACACACACACACACACACACAGGCAGCCTTGTTTAACACACCCCTATTGTTTGACAATTCTATTTATAAATGTTAAAAATAGAGCATCATATGTGAGAGTGCATACTGAAGAGTTTTTTTTTTACATTCCCCTTAACTGTTCTGCCGGGCCGGCAGCTCTGTGTTCAGAAGAAGGACAGGATGCTAGTAAGAGACAGTGTGTGGGGTGCAGTGGTGATACAGTTGCATAGCTTTACAGTTGGGAAACAAACTAATAATTCTGCTAGCTTACTCTCAAATTACTTTTGCACATGTTTAAGTTCTTGCCAGTAATTAACATATGTGTGCACTAGTCATGAGCCCCGAGTTGAAATATTCAGCCGGGGTTCTAGTGTGTTTTTGTGTTATCAATACAAGTATTTATATATAAAGTTAAATAATAGTGTTTTACGCTAATCTCACATCCACCCTGCCTACTCACCCAACCTCACTCAGGGGTATTTTGGGGATGCCTGGAATGTCTTCGACGCCCTGGTTGTGATGGGGAGCATAGTAGACATTGTTCTCAGTGAGATTGATGTAAGTAAGCCTACAGTAGCTTCACCCAGCCCCTCTCCTCTCTGACCTCTCGCTCTCTGCTCTGGTCACCTTGGGTCACAGGACAGGTTTCCGTGGCAGGGCTCAGATTTCTTGCTTTCTCTCTGATCATTCAAGTCTTGATATTTTCATGTCTCCTTTTTCTCTCTCCTCCCCTGACCCTGCCATTTCATCAAACCGCACATTCTCTCTTCCACTCATTTGTCTGTCTCTCTCTCTCTCTCTCTCTCTCTCTCTCTCTCTCTCTCTCTCACTATGTTTCTATCTGTCTCTTTCATTCCCATCTTTACCCTTACATGTTATGACTTGCATTAACAGCACTATTTCACTGATGCTTGGAACACGTTTGATGCCTTAATTGTTGTTGGTAGCGTCGTCGATATTGCTATCACTGAAGTTAACGTAAGTATTACTTTTTCTGCCTCCCATATGGAACTGAAGTCTTACAATAAAGCCATATGGCAATGTCCAGCGTTGTTCACAGTATCCAAGTGATGATCCCTCGCTATCATGCCTAACCAGTTTCAATTTGATAAGTGTCCTCCAGTAGGTTCAGTTGCCCCCTCCACTTTGAAATATTAACTACTTGGCTAAGAGCTGCCCTGTTGAGCTTAACTCAATATTTAGTGTGATGAAATATATCGTTATTATATTGTTATCATATTTTATTGTTATTCCTGGAAAGTTATGCATAGTTTGCCCAAGATTGTAAGGTGCCATTGGCTTTTTCTGTAAAGCTTCTGTTTACCCTTTATCCATGTTGCTGGAAGTGCTCTGTCTACAGTGAGTTAACCTTATAGGCTGTCTTGTTGGAATATTAAAGCCTCTGCATGTCTAATCATCAATAATGTGTTACAGTACTGTTTGTTACAGGAGTCAGGACATGTTTCTGAAGCCGATCATTTACTTTTGACAGTAAAAATGAGTTTCAAAAGAGGTGTCTTTGGGAACGCATTTCTTTGGGAACCTAAGCCTGCGTTTGGCTTAGAACACTTTGATTTATGATATGACCGACTGGTTGTCTAATTCTTACTCTTGTTCATTTTGTTTCCATAGAAACTTGTAGAGGCAAGTATGGCAATGATCCAAATGTCTTTTGTGTGTAATCTGTTTTAGAACAACTTTATCGGTGGGACCCCTTTACAGTGCTAATGGATTAAGAACTAAATTAGTCATCTAATGTTTTATTGACTTGGGCAAAACATCTGCAATACAGTAAAGTATAGATTGAATGCAATTTGAAAGGTTGTTTCAACATTGATTCAATCAGCAACTTTCAAAATTCATGTCAATGCTCGATAAAATGGTGGATGACTACTACTACTACTATGAATACTCTTCTCTCTATGGCTTGGCTGGACAGTGTTCTGTACAAAAACACCCCAAAACAAGGACTCAAGTCTATGATGTACTTTACAGGGTTGTGCTTTGGATATATCTGGGTACAAATAAAGCTACTATAGATGTTCAAACTTAGACAGTGTCTAACATAGACACACGACAGGAATGCTACGAGAGCGACATTTCACCACGTTTTTTTGGAATAGATATGGTGATGATGGTGCTTATGATAGGTGCAGTGTACCAACGTCTCACTGCTCAACCCTCCCCTGTCCCCACAGCTCTTCTGAGTGCTCTAGTTTCTGAGCTGCAGTGCTGTTTTTCTGGAGTTATATTTCATATTTCAGTGTTTCTGTCTTTGTGTTCTAAAATATGTCTGCATGAGTGTATGTCAGTAAGCACTAACTTTGGTAAAAAAAGTTCCGTGGTACACATATTTTTATGCATGTGTGTTTGTGTGTGCGCGTGTATGTGTGTAAGTTGTAAATGTGGTGACATGATGTTGAATTCACAAGGCCTTTCATAGTGGATCTTGGAAGGCCCCTTTCACCCACCACTGACTATTATTTCTGGTTTGCTGCCATTGCATGTGGCTGCTCATCTTTGTTTCATAGGCATAGACCAATTAGGTCAGATATTATATTATTCCATTTACTCATTCGTAATAGATGGTCTACGATTGGCTTTTGGTGCTTGCCTATACTCATTCCATTCATGAGTTGTGTGATTGTTTGGTTTCTCACCTGATCACTAAATGCATGCTGAGTAGCGCCAGGCATTCACCTCGTTCCCTAACATCCTTTCCATGTCCCGCCTCTCGCAGATGGCGCTTGGCCACCCGCTCCATTCTCCTCCGGTCAGTTTCTTTCATAGAGCCTTTGAGAAGTTTGCCCTTTCTCTCTTGCCATACCCCTTGATATTTACCTCCAGACAGAATGGCCCTGGAGCTCAGAGCTTGGACATGTCCATCCTACACAACATTGAGGACAGATGTAGAATCTGTAAAGGTCATTCTCCATGTGAAATTTGGAACGACTCAAGGTGTTCAAAAAAATTGTGTTGTTTACTTTCCTTGAAGTTGTGTAGGCCACTGCGGCTTCACATGCACCTGATGTAAGGCATCACTATTAGGTATACTGATCCAATCAAGTCATGTAGTGGCATATTAAAGTTTTTATCAGCATTAGGTTCAAAACTCAGATGAGGTTTCAATTATGGTCCTCAAACTAAAATAAAAGACTAGGCATTCGCTCATGATGCAGTTATCAGGTAAGATCCTGTAAACGTCATCAGTGGATTGGAAGATGCTCAAAGCAGTCCTGATTGTTGTAATATCATTTAAACTAATGGTGGTTTAATGCAGCTGAGTCTGAGGTTCTTTGATGATCTTGTGTTGTGTCTCTGTGAGTGATTGTCTCTGTGTTCTGTTCTGTCTTCCTGTAGTGAGCTCTTAAAGCTCAGAATGGAGCTCATGTGTAGAGCAGGTGTGTAGACTCCAGTCAGGTGCATGACCAGTTCTACAGTACCTATCTATCTATTTGCTCTCTCTCTCTCGCTCTCTCCTTACATCTCTATCTTCTCTCGTTTCCCCTGTTCAGTATTTCTCAGTCTGTCTGGTTTTAATTTCACTTCTTAGTCTTTGTTTCTACGGTTTTGTTCTTCCCCTTCCTCTCCCTTTCCCTTTCTTTCACTCACTCATCTCTCTGCACCGGACTGCGAGAGCGCCCTCATGTGGCAGCTTTGCTGCAGGGCACTTACTGAAATGCATGGGTTGCTGCAATGCTATCAGTTACCAATGGCTCCCTATCATCAAAATGTCTTGCGTGCGTGTGTGTGCAGTGCTTCCCTGCAATGTGGCAATGCTCAACGCATGCTCCATCAACGCTGTGGCCAGGATTACCTAAAGAACCTCCTCAGGCTAATTCTACATTTTATCATTTCTGCTCATTCTGCACTTCATATTGACGGTTTGTGAAGTACTGTGCTGAGGGATTTGAATGAAGCCATATCTGTCTGGAGTATCTCTTTGTTTTCAGTGCTGAGCCTTCTGCTGCCTTCTGCTGACATCAGACCTATAAGTTACTCTTATTCTTTTGCTGTAAAATCATACATCATAATGTAGGTTCAGCATAACCACCGCTGTTGGATACTATTTTCACTTTAGTATATGCACCTGGCCTCTCTCTGTATACAATATACACTCTGGATACTGTCACTATTCTATAATTCAATTCAAGGTTGTATTGTTGCCTGTTTTATGAAATGATAATTGTGTATGGTTGTGGATCTGTGTGAGAGACTGGGTGGTTTAATTTTTTTAATTATGTTCACCTTGTTTCATTTCAGCCACGTAAAAACATTGTTTTCAAAATACTTGAATTCATTACAACCCAGATGAGAGTGAGACTGTAGTTGTCTTAAACTGTTGGCATTTCCTCTTGACATACAGTCCTGATCTATACATGTACTATGTGGTTATAAGGATGCGCAGGGCACACAATGTATGATTTTTGTCTAGTCAAGTCATACGTTGATATGTATTTGCCTGTATCTCAAACCTACATGATGCGATACAGGAAAAATAAACCATTAGCTATGAAACCGGGCTGTGTGCCAATAACATTATTATAGTGCTTTTATTATGACACAAATTCCTAAAATTTGTTTATGTCAGTCAGCTAGCTTTCATTAACATTGTCAATAAAGCAGCAAGCATTTCAACCATTAATCACATCAGTCATGACCATTACACAGGGGGAGTGATAAAGTTGTGTGTCGGTCTTAAATGTTTATTAGTTTTTAAGTAATTTCATGTTTGTCAGTCTTACATCTCACATAGGACTTTTGTTAAGCGTTACAAACATGATAAACGTCTTAAACGTTTAATGTTTCATGTTTGTCATTATTTTAAGTGTACATAGGTTGTGATATATTGTCGATGAATGTCCGTCTTTGATGTCATAGTTAAACAATAAGACAGTCTGTATGTGAGAAGAGTAGTGATCTAGTCCTGTCTGCATCTTGAATACCGTGTCCTGGCATTGTCTGATAAAGACTTTTGACATGTTCTATGTAAGTGTTTGGCCCAACATGTGGGAGACCTGGGTTGTGGTAACTTTGTATAAGTCATTAATGCAGGTCTTTGATTTTAAAGCCAACGGAGACTCCTCAGGTGGATGAGATGGGGGTAAGATGCTCCACCCCCCCCTCCCCTCTCTCTCTCTCAGGGCCTGCCCATGTTTAGATTTGCATTTGTTTCTTTGTTTGTTATTGTTCTGTTGTCTACAATACCTCCTATGATCTATTGTATTGCTTATTTCAATTTCATTTATGTCTTCATTTTAAGGTTTCCATTCTCTATTTTGATTTGTCACATTTGTTTTCAGATGTTTGGTTTGTTTGTTTGCATATATCCTCAAGAATCTGCTCTTCATTTTCCTAACTGTGCTCTTCATTTCCCTAACTGTTTGGAGTTACTTTTAAGGAGAGTGTGTCACTCAAACGTGACGGTGTGTGCCCTGTTTGGTGGGAGGGGTTTTGGGCCGCTCCCCACGTTTGTACCGTTGACACTGCTACATGGTCTCTGCCACCATTCTTGCGTGGGGTAGTGACCCATGGATGACCCCTGGCTGGGATCAGGTCACCCAGCTTTGACCTGTGAACCTCCTGGCTGCCCTGTTAGGGTTGGCCCCACTGTGACTCCGCATGCAGTGACTCTGGACTGAGGGTGCCATGCTTGTGCAGATGCGTCCTGTCAAGTATGGCAAGGACTTTCCAGCATGCTTGCTTCCTTGCTTCTTCCCCTGTAGGTCTGTACAGTGACAGGGCTCCTGACGGTGCTTTGGACACAGACTCACAGAAACATATCAGCTGCTGCTACGCTGCATGAGAGACTACACTGTGTACCACTCTCAGAACTACGTTTAGCCTCAAATCAAGGGCCATGTACAAAATTACATCTCATCTGTCATAAAATTGACAGTTGCCACCAGACAAGAAAACTAAATATTGTTCAAATTCAAAGGCTTCAATGTTTTTCCATGACATGAAGATGCAGTGCTGCTTTTCCAGCCCATATGTATCTTGTCCTTAGGTCTCAGGTCAACTGAGACCTCATGATCCAGTAAAGCACAGCCAGGTTCTCTGTGTACAGTGAATACATGATTGATCACCCTCCTGACCCTGCGTTCATTCCTCACAGAACACAGAGGACAGCGCCCGCATCTCCATCACCTTCTTCCGTCTATTCCGGGTCATGCGTTTGGTCAAGCTACTAAGCAGAGGGGAGGGCATTCGTACCCTTCTATGGACTTTCATCAAATCTTTCCAGGTGAGGTCTGGTACTATTAGGCAACTGTTGACTGAGGGAGATATCCACACTACTGATGAATTAATATCAATCTTTACCTACTTCATTTGTCTTTAGGCCCTACCTTATGTTGCTCTTCTGATAGCCATGCTGTTCTTCATCTACGCTGTTATTGGCATGCAGGTTAGTGACTAAATTTGTTTGAAAATGTCTTTCCACTGAGGCTTACCTTGGTTGTTGGTGCAGTTATATTCATATGGATAATATTTCTATTGCAGGTGTTTGGTAAGGTTGCCATGGTGGACGGCACTCACATCAACAGAAACAACAACTTCCAGACCTTCCCTCAGGCTGTGCTCCTTCTCTTCAGGTCTGTAGGGATGAAGGGTCAGGGGTCAAGTTGTAGTTTTTTTTTTACTTCTCGGGGTCTAAATTGTTGAGTTTTAGGTCTGTCATGCCTGATTCATACATTCTTCTCCAGGTGTGCCACTGGTGAGGCATGGCAAGAGATCATGTTGGCATGTATAGCAGGGAAACTGTGTGACCCAGAGTCAGACTACAACCCCGGGGAGGAGATGACCTGTGGCAGTGGATTTGCTATTATCTACTTCATCAGCTTCTACATGCTCTGCGCCTTCTTGGTACACATATTCAGCAGACTGTCCTGTGCTTAGTCTTACTTCCTGCACCAGGGTACTCTAGGCATCAAGATGTATAATTCAGGTCAGCCAGTCAAGTGTCAGACACATCACATCTGTCATCATGGTTTACAGCACTTGCAATGGTTCTGCCCTGTTGAGCAGTATCTACTTAGGAAAAGGAATTATTACTGTGAAAACCTATGAATCTACACACCTTATCTGCACCCAACTCCAGAAAGCTTCTTCTCATATTCATACTATTCATACTATCATGTCAACAGATCAACAGCATTTGGATGTATAATATTAAAAACACAACGTTTAGGTCACAATTCACAACACCTGTCTGACAGGGATTATGGTTCATATTTACACTTTTCCACAATGTTTTGAATTCATTTATAGCTGTAGCTATAAAAACCATGAATGCACTGTACTGAAATGCACCACTATGCTAAACACATACTGATTAAGGTTTTCTTTTGCTTCTCCAGATTATCAATTTGTTTGTGGCCGTCATCATGGACAACTTTGACTATTTAACACGTGATTGGTCCATTCTTGGCCCACACCACTTAGATGAGTTCAAGAGAATCTGGTCAGAGTATGACCCAGAGGCAAAGTATGTGCTTTATCACTGAGCTTAAGTGATTTACATTCATGCTTGTGTACAGTAGTCTGTCTCTCTCAGTAAGTAGATTGATAAGTGACATTTGTGCGTGTCTTTTTTCTCATACAGGGGCAGAATTAAGCATCTGGATGTTGTAACCCTGCTCCGTCGTATCCAACCTCCTCTCGGCTTTGGAAAGCTATGCCCTCATCGAGTGGCCTGCAAGGTCTCTTCTCTTCTCTTCTCTTCTCTTCTCTTCTCTTCTCTTCTCTTCTCTTCTCTTCTCTTCTCTTCTCTTCTCTTCTCTTCTCTTCTCACACTCATGACCAAATGTATTATTTTGGTGACCAGTTCTACCATGTTAAAGGCTTGTGTCCACTCTATTCTTTCAGAGACTTGTAGCCATGAACATGCCTCTGAACAGTGATGGCACAGTCATGTTTAACGCCACACTGTTTGCATTGGTGCGCACAGCCCTGAAGATCAAAACAGATGGTATGAGATGAGCACAATCACACGTCCAATGTTCTCTGTTACCTGTAATTACAAGCCTGTGTGGTTTGAAAATGGCTATGAACTGGTGTGCTCATTTCTCAGGGAGTTGTTTCCCCTGTGGTGTAGGTAATCTAGAGCAGGCCAACGAAGAGCTGCGGGCTGTCATCAAGAAAATCTGGAAGAGAACCAGCATGAAGCTGCTGGATCAAGTGGTGCCCCCTGCTGGTGGTTAGTTGAATCAGCCTGCGTCTCAGAGGAAATCATATGCCTGAAAGCCTTTCTCTCATTTTTTGACTCACCAACCTAACTAAATGAATCTGTACCAAAAAAATTAACATATTGATTGCATTCACATACTGCTGGATACATACTGCAACAAACTGCTCTCTGATAGCTATGCTCACTCACACAGTACACATTCAAACACACAATGTACAATGCACACAGGCAGACACCCAGGCAGGCTCTCACACATAAATAATGCTGTATGCTGTTTCTGCTCTGCTCATGTTCTCCTGGTTGCCCCTCAGCAGTTTGTTCTTATCCATGTGTGTTTTATCCACACTCCTCCTCCTCCTCCTCCTCCTGTCCTGGATGCTGATGGAGGCCACTGACTGTCTGCTGGGCTTTGGGCTTGCATGGCCTTGTAGACCACTGTGCAAGAGCATGCTCTGTCTTTCTCACTAATCTGTTTCTCACTACCCTTTCTCTTTCTTCATCTGTCTCTCTCTTGTTCTGTCCTCTCTCTTCCTCTCCTCTCTTTCTCTGTTGTCTTAATTGCTGTCGTTTTCTCACTGCTTGAGCTTCCACAGCTTCCTTTCCTTATACTGTATATCTATGTATCCAAACTCTTGAGTACTTCAGAATATTCTGAAGCAGTTCTGTTTTAGGGTGGTGGCATGGAACTAGTGTTGCCTCTCTGTCCGATCTCTGTCCCCAGCGTGCTTGTTTAAAGTGACTCAGACCCCTGCTTCAGAATGATTCTCATGCACTCACTCTCAAATAAAACATCGCCCGAAACACATGCCCACACACACTTTCAGGTTCCTATTTACTGACTCACACACTTCACATAACACAAACACATACTGTACAGGAGCACATTTACACCAACATACTGACATGTATGCCTACATGTAGTTCTGCTTGCTTGCATGTGCTAAAGTAGTAAAGTAAATGGCATCCTCGGACATACATTTAACATGCAAATCAAACACTTATTAAATAACTAAATAATATATATTTGAGTGTACCCAAACAAGTGGATCAAAACCAACTTAATGGTAGTAATTAAGTTAATTTATAATGTAGTCTGAATGGGACTGCTAATACAGATGAAAAATTAGCAGTACTATAGTTTGAGACATACTGTAGGTCTTTGGCCTATATGACTGTAATTGTGCTTTTTCTGTCTTCTTTATCTGTAGCCCACCATCTGTACAGTATCAGTTTTACAGCTTCAAGGGTCACACTGAGGGGTGCACTGAGGGGTAGAGCATTCATTTGCACAGTCCACTTGAAGTTAAAATCAAACATATAATACATGCAGACGATCTAACCTGAATCAACCAAATCTCTCCAGAAGTAGGTACACTGTGCATAACTGAGGACATAATAGCGTATATTTGGTTGTCTGTTCTCTTTGAACTACAGATAAGGATCTCAGGTGGTGCAGATTGAGGTACAGTATATACACCATCTAGATGGATGTATACAGTGTGATCTGGATAACAATGAATCATATGGTTGGCATTGATGAATGCATCACATTTACAATAAGAGGTGCTACTTGTCTGGAGTCCCAAGGTGCTGGTCCCAGTGTATTGAGGAGAAGCGTCAAGGGGAAGAGGTCATGGACAGACTCTCTCTCTCTCAGGGTACTGTGTGTAGTGACCTGCTGACACAGGAAGCGTTTGTGTGGTCTGTTCACTCAGATGATGAGGTAACCGTGGGGAAGTTCTATGCCACCTTCCTGATACAGGACTACTTTAGGAAATTCAAGAAACGTAAAGAGGAAGGCCTGGTGGGTGCACACCCCTCCCAAAACAACACAGCCATTGCTCTACAGGTGAGCCTCAGTGTGTGTGTGTGTGTGTGTGTGTGTGTGTGTGTGTGTGTGTGTGTGTGTGTGTGTGTGTGTGTGTGTGTGTGTGTGTGTGTGTGTGTGTGAG
>CABFOS010022442.1:0-14836 GCA_900660315.1 Diretmoides pauciradiatus | reverse complement strand
CTATCTATCTATCTATCTATCTATCTATCTATCTATCTATCTATCTATCTATCTATCTATCTATCTATCTATCTATCTATCTATCTATCTATCTATCTATCTATCTATCTATCTATCTATCTATCTATCTATCTATCTATCTATCTATCTATCTATCTGTCTGTCTGTCTGTCTGTCTGTCTGTCTGTCTGTCTGTCTGTCTTATATGTTTAGATACTATTTAGCCAGATAAATACATATATAGATAGGTAGACATGACATGGAGATCGTCACAGGGCATATACTTGTAGTCAGCTCTCATACCCCCCAGTCCCCCACCCCCGCATACCTCCTGAATCCCCCAGTGAACCCTCAGCCTTAAGCCTTCAGTCTGTCAGCTCTGTCTACCTCTCATGTTATTTCAGCCCAGTCGGCTGATCCAAGGTCATGAGCACCAGGGATCTCTCCTTGTGCTGTGCTGTGTGTGTGTGTGTGTGTCTGTGTGTGTGTGTGTGCGCGTGTGCATGTCAATGTCCTCACTCCTCACAAATCCGTCTCATCCCTCAGCCACTCTGACCCTGAGCACGCTCTGCTTCCTGTCTTTCTGACTGGCTTCCTCCCTGGAGGGAGCTGGGTGCTCATCAAATAATGCTCCTCTTTCACTGAGAAACACTCTGATTTAATACTTGGTCAGATGCCAGAGAGCCAGTGAAGTCACCACAGCCATATTCACGGGCAGACACATATACATGAACACGGTATAACAGTAAGTTAATACTAAATTTAACCCTGAAAATAGCAGTGAGATACAAGGGGGGGGGGTCCTTCAGGCAATGTTTGTGAGGAAAATACTTTTAATCACTTTTACAGTAATATCAACAGTCCAACACTCAATGCCTAAAAGTAACATTTTCAAATGTCCCTTTAACACACTGTGTAATTGTGCTGTAGTCCACAAAGGTGCAGAGCAGAAAGACTGTTCAAAAACCCCATTAATTATGTCCAATGAAATGCAGAGCAGCTCCAAAAATAAAACTCAAAGGTAATCCACAAAAACAGCTTCCTCCAGCAAAAAAGATGAAACGACTTGTTTCTTACCAATTCTGTGCTGTCCTCAAAATTCTAACAAAAATCCCCAGCATGCATCCAGCCCGCTAGAAAACAGTTGAAAAGAAAAACACACAGTACTCCCAGTAAGCTTGAAGCCCAAAGTGCAAGTGTCTCAGATGCTTCCTCTGTTCCATTTACTGGACGGGCACCTTCTCTGACTGTTTTAACTACTTTATTCTACTAGGTCTTTAGAACCCGCTTGGGTTCATACTCCCAAACACCCACACCATGCTGTCGGCATGGCTTTCCTTTGTTCTCCCACAAAATGGCCATGTCTACCTCCTACAGTCTGGGCCGGACTTATGCATGGGCTTACCTGGGCTCAAGCCCAGGGGCCTCGGCATACAAAGGGCCCTGAAATCAGTCAAAATGTATGAATAAATATTGTTGTTTGTTTGTCAAAAGTAATAATCTGGCTGCTGGACTGACCGTGGCTGCTTTAAATCCAGTTTACAAATTAATTTAATAATTAATTTGTAATTTAAAAAAGTACGGGACGTTCAGAGTCACGTAAAACGACACCGGCCATGTTACAGACATCAACAGTGTCTTGGCTGCCTTCCGACACGGCAGCGGACATCACATCGCCCTGCAAAACCCCCGCCGCGCAACGCGGGAGGCACCGCGGACGAGAGCCCCACTACTCTTAAGTCCGGCCCTGCCTGCAGTAATATGCCTTCTCACAGGAAGTGCAAAGGTAAAGTGTGCAAAAGCCAGAGACAATACATATAATCCCTCCATGAAATACCTGCCTCGTAATACTACTAACTGAAAACAAAACAATCAAACACACACACACACACACACACACACACACTGTAAAACTTTAAGCTACTCAGCATTTTCCCCCGCATTTTGCATGGAATGTGGCTGCAGCATCATCAACAATAGGTTTTATTTGGCTGTACTCTCTTTGTGCATGTACTCTAGCACATACTGGAGGGTCATTGGGTTCTAGGATGTGGTGATGATTTCTACTGCAGGTGAAGGAGGTTGGCATGTGTGTTGAAACACCTCTGCGTTGGCTTGAGTGTATACACAGGTGTGTATGTGTGTGTTTGTGTGCATGCGTGCGTGCATTTTTTTCTAAGCATCTCTACCTTTGTGTGTGCCTGTTGGAGTGTGTCTCCGTGCCAGTGTGTGTGATGGTCTCAGGATAGGGTCAGGGCAGTGAAGGGTATGGGGTCTGGATTAGCAAGAGCACGGCAGGGGTGAGAGAGAGGCAGGAAACTAGGCAACGCTTGCTGTTTCCACGGAAACCCTCTTATCTGGCAAGCACCAGACATGTAGGGCCACGGGGTCACAGGGGGTTACTAGGCAGATGGACGAACAGCAGGAAGTGACCTTGGTGGCAGGAAGAGAGGGTTCCCTATCAGAAGGAGTGACAGTGGTTGCAGTCTTTTAGCCCCCTAGTAACTCAACACACACATGCACACACAATACACTCTATAGTGACACAAATAACTCATGACACATAGAAAAATTAAGGCGCGCTGTAAGCACATTCACTGATGCTGAAAGCTGAGGCTGCCCATCTCTTTTACCTCCTCTTTCTCACTGTCCTACTTTTTCTTTCTACTCCTTTCTCTCTCACTCTCTCTCTTACATGCACACTCAACAGTAGTCATAACTAAAACCCAAATATGCCCACAACCTCCTAGCCTCACTACAGTTCTTTCTGCTTGAATAACCAGTACAAGAGCTTGAAGTGACTCTGGAGAGGGGTGGATGTATGTAGGAGTGTTGTTTTGACTGGAATGTTCTCTTTGTGTGGATAGGGCCTATTTGAGTTCCCCATTGTGAGGAAAGGAAACCGCGGTCCCTCCCTCCATTGTCTCAGCTAAGGGTGGCTCAGATGGACTCATCAAGAAATAACACCCAGCTACAGTCTGACTGAGTCTGATTTCACACTTATTAGGCCCCTAGCGCAGTGAACTCACGTTAAACTCAAAAGTTATTCATCAAAGACTGAATATTTACAAGAAAAGTCCAGGGCTAAATGATTCATTTCACCTTTCAACCCTCATTAGAAGTGCCCTGTCTTTTTCTAACCACTGATGACCGATGGAGGTTAAAGGTACACCATATGTGTTGTTTCAGGACTCCCCCACCAACAAGCTGCTGTATGCCAAGGAGATCCCCGAGTATAAGAAGAGGGTGCAGTGCTACTACCAGCAGATACAGGAGATGGCACCTCTCAGCGAGCAGGAGATGAACGCTCACCTGGCTGAGGAGTCACGGGTGAGTGAGGCATGGCTGAGTCATCAATGCAGTGATTGATTTATAATGTCTAAACCCTGTCTGGGTTTCAATGACTGCATTTTGGGCTTTCAAATCTTTTCCAATACCATGTTTTTAGGGGGGGAATTTAATGTCTGTTTGTTGTCCGTCCCGCAGAAACACAGAAATGAATTCAACACCAACCTGGCCTTGACGGAGATCTACAAATATGCCAAGAGATACAGAAACCAGGTAAGTTTTTTTTGTGTTTCTGTCTCTCTCTCACGCTCTGTCTCCTTCTGATCTCAGATTTGGATTAGTCATGTTTCTCATGTTTAAACTGGCCATATCTCCATCCTCATCACCTGGTTCAACCCCACATGCCGTGTTAAGTTTCACAGTTAGAGATGGCAATCAGAGTGTGACCTATCAGTGTGAGAGATCACATGCATGTTGAGAGATCTAATACACTCCCTACGACCCTACAACCTGTCGTTCAACCAAGTGGTCATCAAATACCCCCAAATATCTGCACTCTACAATGCTTCTTCTACACACACTGGAAACGTTGTCATGCAGATGACAGCTACAGTATCTTCCCAGCAGCAATGACTCCTCTAAAGTGTTTCCCAACCCCCCTTACTAGCTCATATGTACCCTTCACAGCAAAATAACCTATGTGCTGTTTATCCTCTCCACACCTTTGCCTTGCAAGATCTGATCCACCATCCATCATCCATATCTGCTTAATGTCACCATAAAATTACATTTCATTTCGAACAAGCCCTCTTCTGCCCCGTAGAGCACCCTGCCCTGCTCCCACATGTTTCCTTGCCACTATAATTGTTCTCTGGAGAGGCTTAGTCAGTGGCGAGTATGCCGTAATGGAGGACCCTCATCATAATACCATTTAGCTGCTCCCCTCTGTCATGCTACTGTACTGACACAGGCCAGGGGCTTAGACTCTGATTCACAGAGCTCTTTGAATGGCCCCTGATTGCCTATTCTCTCCCCCAGCTCTGCTCGCTCTGCCTGGTAGCACATTACCGCTAAGAGCCTGTTAAGCCCACTGACAACTATCAGGCATGAAAAACAGAACAGATGTGGGTTTTGTAAATATGTGAAGAGGAAAGGCTTTTGTAGTGTGGAGGCATGCGTGAAGGCTGAAGAAGAGGTTGAAGGACTCATTCTCTTGTTCACTTTCTATGTCTAAGCAGGTGGCCGATTTCTTTCCTCTCCTAGATTCTAGAATGCTCGACAGCCACTGAAAGTCATCTTTGTTATGTTTTCTCCTCTCTCTCTCTCTCTCTCTCTCTCTCTCTCTCTCTCTCTCTCTGTCTGTCTGCCTCTATCTTTCAGGTGGTGAATGCTCTGGAGTCTAACCCCACCGCACGTCGCACTCAGCTGCACCACAAGTTCGAGCAGGTCATTGCCCTTGTGGAGGACAACATCTATGAGTGCAGCAGTGAGGCCTGAACCTGCCTACGTCTCTTCTACTGGTCATCTCTACTCCTGCTGCCAGCTGCCTGTCGCCTACCTATTACATTACCCCGGAATGTCTGCCCCCAAGGAATTACCCCTCATAAGTCTCATTATTCCCGTTCTGAAAAGCCACAAACTGGAACAAGTTTGAAAGTGGCAGAGCAAAGGACTCAATACTGCCTCTCAAGCTTCACACATTTGTGAGGTGTTCTACACTTCCTCTTCTTATCTGGGACTGACAATTCATTTTCCCACAGTATTTCCCAAGACATGGACAGAATTCCAGTCTGGTTCATTTTTGCTTCATCCACAGGCAGGAAGAAGGTGTAGGAGGTCAGACATTAGGCTTTCTCTGGATGTCTTCACTCTTACTGGGACCTAAAGCCCTGGTGGCAATCTTACGCACTGACCCCCTTCTTAAGGGAATGAGCCAATGATGCACTGTACTGTATTATAATGTCCATAGCAATATTTATAGATGTGTTATAATGCTTTCAAGTGGCCTGTACATCAGGATGAGTGTGAATGATCATGACAAACTCCTCCCATTTCCTAAAGCCTGCAATGTTCTCAGGTGTGATTGGTGAAGATGAGTGACTCGCCCCCATCGGTGCTCTGAACTACATGTCCCAATATGCTTTGCAGGTTGATGATGGGTTAAAGAGGAGTGGAGAAAGGAAGAGAAATGATATTCTTTGCAAAATGCCTGAAAAAAATTGAATCAGATGTAATGTAGTTCACTGGGAAGAGCTGCAACAGTATAGACATGTTGATCAGCGTGTTTGTAAATGAATGAATATAATGTTGGATTCTGACCAATGTACAAGAGGGAATTTTAAATTTATGAAAAATGTGAGCTCAGTATAATCAGAGGACACCTGTCTGACATGACTGTATTTGTGATGCCAAATGACTTGTCAGTTTGTGGAATAAATTACAGTATTTAGAATTTTAATCTGTTGTCTATGATTGAGAATTGGTACAATCATTATTTACCGATTCAGAATACTCTCACAAAAGAAATGCAAGTAAGGGAAAAGACTTGCAGATATTTAGCTTTGTTTTTATTGCAGGATATAGAACAACTTTACTTCCACAAAATCCTAGCCTTTATACAATCAACACAATTAATACAATCTCCATATCTCTTTTATACATTCACACCAACATTCTTACAAAAAACATCCACCAGACACATGCCCACATGTGCACACACGCGCACAGACACATACAAACACACAACCATCCAATCTTTCGCAGGAGGCTGCTTCTCCCTGCAGAGGTGCTTTGCAGGTCCATCTGTTTACACTCATGTCCAAGAGCCAACTAACCACCTCGGCTTCATCATCATAAAGAGGCGAGACAGAGAGACCAGAGGACAGCCCTGTCCAAGGCCTTACAGTCATGGGAGATCTAAACAAATTCAAAACTAATTTCACCTAAAGTATTTATTCAATAAATAGATACTTTAAAGCACATTTTGGGGGATATAGTCACAGCAATTACTCGAACAAGAGTTGACGTTAATGATATCATTTGGTTTGTTCAATTGCAGTTTTCACCATTGCGGTTAGGTAATTTTAAGTGTTTCAGGGTACGTGGGAGCATGGAACGTGTTCAGTTGGAAAGTCACCAAGACAACATCCTGGTGATGCTCTGTGAGGCAAGCTGAACACTTTCTATGGTTAATCGGACTGAATATACACATGGCTCTTGAGTATGTCTGTCTGAGGTCAGTCCTGAACGGCTAGGTGCAGTTATTCCGCTGCGGTGCAGACAGACAGAGAGGTAAGTCGAGAGGATTGGCCAATAGAACGTGGTGCTGCTTGGCGGTGGTAGGTCCCCAGGTGTGCAGGGACAGGTGGGGGTTGGGGAGGCAGGGGTCGTAGGTCAAGCAGGGGCAACCTGGCTGGAGGAGACGGAGGACGTCTGGGTTTTGGAGGAGGTGGTGACGGTTGTCTCCTCCTCTCCAAACAGGTTCTTTCCACAGCACACTGTGGTTAGCATGCAGTTCCTGAACTGAAGGCCATAGAGAAAAGGGGGGTTGGAATCACAGTCATTTTGTCTACACACTTACTCTTTCTCACTCACACACACACACACACACACACACACACACACACATGCACACAAGTACCTGTCTGTTTAGCAGAATGTAGATGACTGGGTTGTAGAGAGCGGCACTCTTGGCAAAGAAGGCCGGAACAGTCATGAACACTGGTCCAAACTCAGTTCCCTGATTGGCAAAGATATACCAGGCCACGGTGGCGTAGGGCACCCAGCACAACAAGAAGGAGATCACCATGACAATTACCATGCGCGTCACTTCCTTCTCTGCTCTCTGGGTGGTTTCAGACTCCTGCTGCTGGGCGGCAGCCTGAGTGCGGACACATAAAGCTTGATTGAATAAACATTTATCTACACACTTTTTTCACATTTAAGAATCTTACAGAATGATTTAAAACAATATCTAGTTGCTGATATATTATCAATATAGTGCATTAATGGGAGCAGCAGGGTGACGTAGTAAGATGGCAGACTGCCCTTCAGCCAGAGGACCGGAGCATAAGCTGCCATATTGGCAAGCATCTGCCCTCCTGGAGTGTCCTTGAGCAATTTAATCCCTACCACCTCCAGCTTTTCTGCAGCTGACCCTGACCTCCCTGTGGAGTGGAGCAATTGGGAGAAATAATTTCCCTATAGAGATAAAACATCACATTATTATTATTATTAACATTGTATCTGGTACTAGTGTTCCTACCGCTCGCACAGTGCAGAGCAGGCGACCGTAGCAGAAGAAGATTATGAACAGAGGGATAGAGAAATGGAGGATAAACATATAGATGACGAACGAGATGTTGTTGTTCTCAGGCTTGGGGGTGTAGTAGTCAATCCCACAGGAACACTGCATGCCCTCTGGGATGTACCTGCATCCACATACATGATAGTCTAACTTCAGAATTTCCATCAACACCATCACATTCAATATTTGATATATTTAAATGTTTTACGTGCAAATGTTTTTTAGTAGCTGTAAACTACAGTTGTATGTTTTAGAAGCTTGGCAGGCAGTCGGAAAAATACAGTACCGGGACCATCCAAACAGAGGGGGTGCAGCACAGGTCAGGGCCATGATCCATGTGAATGCCAGACCGATGATGGCATGTTTCACCTCAAAGCGGAAGTTGGTCATTGGTTTACAGACCACAATGTAGCGCTCAATAGCCAATACCACCAGAGACCAGAGGGCAATCTCCCCTGAGACATATAATAAAGCAGGTGTACATTTAAATATAGCATGTGCACTATTCATTTGATACTAAACACATGTACACTGAGACACAGCATTCACATTTTTGACAGGTTTTCTCATACATCTCAAAATTTCATGCTACCAGAAATTGTTAAATGTGAAAATGACACACAAAGAACAAATATTTAAGACATGTTACATGTGGTTTTCAGTAGAACCTCAAGACAGTCGTCCCCCTCCCTTACCTCCCATAGTGGCAAAGAATCCTTCCATGTAGCAGCCGGTGACGCCTAAGACGAAGTATCCATGCAGGGCTGTGTAGAGGGCGACAGTGAAACCCCCTATGACCATGAAGAGGTCAGCCACCGCCAGGTTGAGCAGGACATAGTTTAGAGGGGTCCTCAGTTTCTTGTGTTTGACAGTGACGTAAAGGGTGAGGAAGTTGATGGGGAAGGCAGTGATGATGAGGAATAGCATGTAAGCAGCTAGGAGAGAGAACTTCCAAGGCTCAGCCAAGTAGTACTGGGGGAACTCAAATGGGCTGCGCACCAGTCCAGTCTTGTTGGACATGGGCACGTAGAAGTTGGGGCCTTCAGTGCCATTCATGGCTGTTGGCAGTGGTGGGAGGCTCTGTCTATCTGGTTTTGCTCCCTGTGAGAGCTTGAGAGTAAATAAAAAGTCTCTGTGGCTGTCCTCAGAAAAACCACTACACAGGACTTTGTCGTGCAGCAGGACTGGAAACGGAAGGATAGATGGACCTTGTGGAGGTAAGGAGGGGTGCTCTGCAGCCCCCTGAGGTGGCTGGAGCACCTTTTAACAGGCCGGCAGGATTAGGGAGGTGCATATACCAAAGTGTTAGCATGAAAGGAATTAGGCCACTCTCCCTCCGTCACTCTCTCACCCACACACACTCACACACACACACACACACACACTACAGTGGAAACTCCTGAGAGAGATATACAGCATGAGAAGCATTTTCAAGGGCAGAGGTTACAGCCTTGGCTATTCCAACACATCATCACGGTAATGCATATCAATGAATCATGAAGCCGTCAGAATAGGAAGTTAAGTTAATTGCTGTATCCAAGAGGGAACCAGCCCTATGCAGCCTGCCACATCAAGCTTAGTAAAGGAGGGGATTTTAACAAGTTACAGCGGAAAAACTGCAAAATGAAATTTCCTGAGCGTTCCTATTTATTTGCATTTATGAAAACCTAATCCCTAACCACTGCATAATGTAGACCTCAAACCATAGTGGAAAACCATACACTTAAGAGTAATAAGACTTACTAGGGTATACTGTACATAGCACACTCTCGTTCACTCTCACACACAAATTCAATGTGAAGTCTGAGAGAGTTGACAGTACTGAAGTTGCCAGTGTTGTTCTCATTGAGAATGAGATCAAAACATTGTACAAATACAGGGAGCACAACCCACTATAAAAAATACCAAAAACATTTTATTGCAATAGCTCGCTTTTCCTTTTTGACAATATAAAAATACATTTGTAGGGCTTGTATGTCATATCATCACAAAATATAAAGCTGCAGTATATAAGTGTGTGGAATGCACTTGTTTTGGGTCAGTGTGCTGTACATACAAACAATAAATATATTCTATTAGGTTCAAATGTGTTATATATCGTATTATTATTATATGGTATTATACATTTGTTTTTCTAGTATTTCATACACTATACACCCATGTTCCCTCTAAAGTGATGATGTAATCATTAAGAGCCCTAAGTCATCTGATCCTAATAATCCGATTGAGTTGATTGGCTGACAATGCGCTTTTCTTGAGACAGAGATGCAATGAAGAATTGAAGGATAAGACAGATAAAAACAGAAGAACAGCTGCTCCAGGTGAGAGTAGATCAGTTCGGTTCATCAATGGGTCTGCGACAGTAAGGACAGCAGCTGTGCTGAAGCACCAGAAGCTCATAATCCTCACTGTGGAACATCTACAAGGAAACACAAGTATGGAAACATTAACATGACTCAGAGAAAAAGAGACCTGACCTATATGTGGCTCATGTCAGGTTATACTGGTGTGTGTCTTAGTGTGTTGTACCTTGAAGCAGGTGGGACACATGGTGATGCTCACATCAGGCAGTAGAGAGCGGAAGTACTCCCACTTGAGTGGCCTGGGCCAGCGCTTGATCAGGACGTCCCTCCTGCTCATGGAGCGCAGCACCGAGTGACTCACCTTCACTGGAACAAAGTTAGAGCCCCCCTGCTGTGGGACACACATACAGAGTGGCCTGTCAGCACATCCATTATACAGACCCCATCCTTTCACTGGCACTCTTCACTTCACTCTTCACTTTCACTTCCTTCCTTACCTCAAAGCTCATTTTGGTTGTGAATGGGTCTTCCTCAGAATCATCCACACCTTCATCCAGCTTCAAAGACTGTGAATCTGATTGGGGTTAATTAAGAACAACTGCCCCAACCAAAACATACATTTCACACTTGTGCATGTCATTTCATTCACTTGGGAAAGAGAAACAAAGTGTGCACACTGCGTTGTGACCACCCGGTGACATTTTGAGCAAACATCACAAGGTGGCAATAAACTTGCAAAAGGGAGCAAGACTTTGTTCCTCTTTCATTTTGTCCTTCATCTGCCCAGCACCTGCCCTCAGCATTGGGACGTGAGTGTCATGTAATAATAAGAGTCTTGTGTCATGTTATAATATATAGATTGAAATCCTCAGAAGCTATTTTTAGGGTGACAGTGTTAAGATGCCAGTCAGTCATGCCTGTCAGTCATGGCGTGTCTCTGCGTGAACAGAGCACACCTTGTTGCCCTTGAGGGCCTGTCGGCTAATGCAGGTTAATCCCTGCACTGGGGCTCTGGCTACGGCTCTCAGAGGGTTAGTGTCATTAAGATGAGACAGGAGAGCCTCTCTAACCCTATTAGCTCCAAGAGCTAAGATGACTTAGCTCTGACAGCTTACCCACCAGCACAGAATCAAGGCCAACAGAGACTAAACAACTTCTCAGAAATGTCACAAGGCGGGGGAAAGTCACGCGCTTAATTTCTAAGAGATGTGCAGTGTGTAAAGATATGGATACATACTTCCAAGAGCACTTAATCATTAAACATTCATACAAAGCATGTTAATCATGTGTGTGTGTGTGTGTGTGTGTGTGTGTGTGTGTGTGTGTGTGTGTGTCAGTACGTGCGCATACAGAGATCGTCAAAGGATACCACCACTGCTCATATCCTGCCAGCGGGCAGCCTTCCTGTCCATGTGAGGGACCTCCAGGTCAATAAGAGACACAGCTTCCTCATCACTGATGTCCTCTTCTAGGTAGAACTGCACCAAAGGGAGCACCTCTATACACAGGGAGATATGCTACATTAATAACACAACAGGGTCTTCACTGACAAATATTGCACAAAGTTGTGTGTGTGTGTGTGTTACCAACCATATGAGGAAGCTGAGTAGATGAAAGGCTGCTTGCAGTTGATGCACACACTCCCCTGGTTGTTCAGCAGGGGGTTGTTGGTGGAGCAGCGGTAGCACATCATGCCCTCAATCAGGTCCTATGGTAAACAAACAGGTTTAACCTACACAGAAAGCAGGGCAGGGACAGTAGCTCTACTATTCCCATACAGTGTATGGACACTGGCTCAGAACAGTTAAACTATACCAGCATGTACATCATGTTTGATACGGTCGTAAGCTCATCAACATACTTCACTGTCGTGGAAGGGTTTGGAACGGATGGTGAGGCTGTCCAGTTCTATGGACTCCTGGAAGCGAGAGGGAACATGGAGGTCCTGGAGCTTCTCATAGGAATACCTGGCCAGCTTATATGCACCCAGTTTTCGACTCTGCTTGGCCAACGCATACAAGGTGTTCCTGATCATCAGGTCAAGGAAAACTAAGCTAGTATGCAAGAGGTAAAGAGTTGGCAATCTGAATGGGACTAATACTTGTCTCGTTTCACAATTACAGTGTTATTTGGAAAATCTTACATGCATGTCAAAAGGCATATTTTAATTTCCCTTGATGTGGAGAACCAGGCCTTGGGAGTCATGTTGAGATAATCGAGTTATCGTAGCAGAGTTTTACAGCCACTTTGAGCCAGCAGCACTTGGACATAATACCGTGGCTTTTTGTTAGCTTTTGATCTTGTGTGCATATGTATACAAGGCACAGTTTTCCTGTTTTCCTGTTTGAGGTGAGGAAGTCGTTGCTTGTTTGTGTTTATATGGAGGCAGATTGCCGGAGAAAGGAGCTCTGAGACTGGCAGTGACAGGTAAATGAGTTGCAGCTGCAACAGCTCTAAGCTGGCACTCCTCCATCACATAAAACTTAACTCTACTGCTCTCCTTTCCTCTCCACTCAGCTACACTCCAACTCCTCCCACACACCCAGTTCTGTTCCGCTGTTGATAAATGCATGTCCTCCTATTGTGTGTGTTGTTTAGTAAAGCTTGTGCCGCATTGTTCCAACCAAGTCCAACACAGTCCAGCTAAATCTATAAATCCAAGTTCAAAGTTTTCGGAACAACTCTGTCTGGCCGCAGCGTATTCCAGCTGCTTAGCCTGATTTCCTCCTGAAAGGCTGGGATTTCCTTCCTCAAGCTCTGCCTCTGTTCTGCACGAGTATATGGATTTTTCTGTGTGTGGATGTGTGGATGTATATGTAAGCATAACGTTGAGTAATCAGAGCATTTGTTTAGGTTACTGAGAATGTGCCTCTTTCTGGCATCATTTACTCCCCCTCTTCTCCTCCTCCTCCTCCTCCTTCCCATCATCACCCCTTTTCTTTCTCTCAGCAGCAGCACCGTTTCCACTCTGATGCCAACTCCTCCCTTTTCAGTCTATTCCTATCTCTTCTCCCCCACTAAATCATCACTACCTCTGACAGTCTTGATTTCAGATTGGCAAGTTTGTTTTTCAACATTATCCAGAGAGTATATGTTAAATGTTTCATTTTTCGTCTAAAAATATTTTCTCAAGTGGAAGGATACACTTTGGAAATGCCCAGTGGTATGTCCTTTGTGAGGTTGCTCAGCAGGAACCTGCAGATGTTGAAGAGCGTCTCTGGCATGTGGGAACTGAAGGGCTCATCCTGGGGAGGAAAGTAGTTTGAAAGAGACACCTCTAATGAAAAGTTTTGGGGTTGCTTTGTTATAAAACCTTAGATGTCTTGGGTGTCTATGCCTTTTAATCCCTTCTCCTCCTTTCCCTCTCCTGTCTTAAGACCTGGCCTAAGACCAGCCCTGTTCTCAGCCTCATCCCACCTCACAGTGCAGGACCTATATTCTGGGGAGGAAGGGAGAGGAGCATTCGCTACAGCAATCACTAACACATCGCTTTCTGCCAGCAGTTGATGGTTCAACTCCATAGTGGACGCCTGGGAGAGTTAAAGTGATATATAAAGGTTTCCTGCTCTGGTCTGGATCACAGTGCTGCCTCTCTATTGCAGGGGTGTGACCACAGCAGAGTGGAAAACTGTAACAACAAACTGAGGACACTGACACAGACCAGGACACCCATATAGTGTTCATAACCTGACATTGCTTGTTTATAAGTAGGTTAGGGTTGGGGGCTTTTGGAAGACCACTGGTGAGGCAGTAATCATAATCAATCAAGCAGCTGGTTACCACGGTGACAGGGGTCAGAGCAGTTTCAGGAAGTGAACCATTGTGACCGGGGAGGGAGAAACTGTCATGGTGATAGAGTTTTTAAGGTGAGACAATGTGGGCATGGGGTTAACGTAGGGAGGCTCTATGATCAATAGTGATTACATCTGAGGGTTTCTTTAAGTAGTAGTAGTAGTAGGAAATCTGTGAAATAGTCTCAATAGCAGTTCCTTAGCGACTTCAGCTGATCAAATTCTTCTTCAGTAATCTTCAGTACTTGTACTATTCTCAATAAGCGCTCCCTTGCCTTAACCTCACTCTCACTAACTCACTAACCTCTACACATATCTTAAAGGGTAACTTTGGGATTTTTCAACCTGGACCCTATTTTCACATAATTTTGTGTCTAAGTGACTAATTGGGACAATTTTTGAAATTGGTTCGGATTGTTATTATAAGTGTCTGACAGGATCCCTAAAGAGAAATAAAAAGTTTTTCTTTACTTTTTGCTTGATCCGGTCTGTTATTGTGCCTAATCAAGTCTTGCTCAAGGAGAAGTCTCACTCTGAGTTGTTGCAGGAAGACGACACCGGAAATGTGGTTCTGATCCGGAACACAATCACACAGGTGACTCAGCTCACCTGGTCGGGATTTGCGATCAACTGGAAGAAAAGCCGAACAGTTCACCTATTTGGGTATCCAATTGGACACTGTCGAGATGAGGGCCAGGCTGTCGTTATCGTGCAGGGAAACTCTCTCTCTCTCCCTGTGTCCGTGTGCCCGTATGTGTGCATGGGCACGGCTCGGTCGGTGATGTTGGAGAGACGAGTGCCGGAAACCGTTTGTTGTGTTGGAGTACAGAAAGCGTAGCTTAGTGGTATCTACGCTGTCAGACACTTATAATAACAATTTGTCGCAGATAACCGCTCGCTCAAT
This sequence comes from Diretmoides pauciradiatus, assembly GCA_900660315.1. Classification (NCBI taxonomy): domain Eukaryota; kingdom Metazoa; phylum Chordata; class Actinopteri; order Trachichthyiformes; family Diretmidae; genus Diretmoides; species Diretmoides pauciradiatus. Next base: position 244 of record CABFOS010022442.1, on the reverse strand, counting down.
ACTGAACCAATTTCAAAAATTGTTGTCCCCATTAGTCACTTAGACACACAATGGGGAAAATAGGGTCCAGGTTGAAAAATCCCAAAGTTACCCTTTAACTTCTCCTTTACCCTGAGCCTGTTTGGGTTGACCAAGCTTCAGGATCTCACCGTGTAACGCTGAATGGAGTGGTAGACATGGTAGAGCTCAGCCAGATGCTGAAAACGCTCAAACTTCTTTAGCATCTCATCCATCTGTTCTTCAC
>CABFOS010022441.1:0-11968 GCA_900660315.1 Diretmoides pauciradiatus | reverse complement strand
CGTAAACTGGTTACATTTCACCAGGGGAGCAGAACATTGCTTGATGCATCAAGCAATGTTCTGCTCCCCTGGTGAAATGTAACCAGTTTACGGACACATTCAACATGTTATTTACCTCTAAGATGTTCTCTGGCTGACACCCAAATTCAACAGGGATGGGAGAGGAGAGAGCCTAGACCTGAATGCTAACGCTCTCATTTTGTTTGAATAGTGGGAGAAATGTTGGCATAAAAGTGACTTGATTCACTGCAAGACATAAAAAGAAATTTTTATCTCCTCCACGGAAGTCCCACTGAGATAGTAGCAGAGAGTTATAGCAATAGATATATGAATTGAAGGTCACCCTTCAAAGGCCTAAACAGTCTTAGAAAATAAAACACTGCAGGCCAGAAGAAAGTGCAGCGGGTGTAAAAATCTGGCATGTTTATACATCCAACGGTAAATAAGATATGAGTCTAGGCTCTCACACATTATATAAATGTGTTTTGAGGAAATTGGCTATAAAACTCCTCAGTTGCACATCACCTATTATATTTTTACAGACTACAAAAAAATTAATGATAATGTCAACGCAAACCCACGGCGATAACAATGCATTAGAGAGCGCCATTGTTACGGAGCGCTGCATTTATTTTTCAGGACCTCTATACAAAAATGATGGACAAAGAGATAAATATTGCGGAGGATGATAACTATTCAATACAGGCGTGGTGTCATGTCATGGAGCAGGCCCCTTTCCTTGGGGACAAGCTGAATAATGTACAGTGATCAAAATTTCATCAATCTTCTGCATGATTAAAAGGTAGTAAATAAAACATATCTGTGAGTGGGTCTGGGAGCATTGTAAAAGACAGGTTCACAAAGAGCAGCGACAGATTGATGGGCCCATGCACTGAACAGGCATTCAGGGAGTTTAGAGGAAAGGCCTTCAATCTCCCATCTGGATGATCTGGAAACTGAAAAACATTACTCTTTAATAAACTGTAGAAAATATGTTTATGTGAGATCAAATTGTGCAGTACAGCCTGCTTAGCTGACATCAAGATATGACCTATGCGGTGTATTTTGAGTCTCACACCATTCATGGAGGGTTGTAATAGCAGGCGAGCTCGCTCTGTGTAGACCTTATCCTTGCATTCTCCCTATGCAAATCATTAGCTGCAGCTTCTTTGTCAAGGAAGGTTGGTACAGTGTGATATTCTTCCTTTATCATTGGTACTGCCAAGCCTGCGGAAATGAAAAGCAATGCAAATACGCCTGGCTTTTAGGAGTCGGCAGATAAAGCAGGGAAACCTTCAAACTGCAACGCTTCATCCGCTTCAGTTTAGCCTTGACCGAGGCATGCAAATTATACCTGAGACGTAGGGAGAGTGACGCCGCAAGCTGCACAGGCGCAAAGCTGGGGCTTGAGATAGGCAAATCTCTCCTGGGGCAGGGTTAATTGGCAGAAAATATCTATAGAAAGGTTTAGAAAAAGGGGTTGTGAAGACCCACAGAAAAAAGCACACATATTTATGCTCTACACTCCTTGAGTCTTGACAGTGAAATGCTTGCACAGCAATTCGCCCTCTCATTTTGTCATTTTGCTTCCAGGGAAGGATGTGTTCTTCTGCTGACCCAGGTAGGCACAATTCAGAACTGCTTTATCAGATCAGCATTATGTTCCCAATCCTCATCCGAGTTTTTGTGGAGCCTTTCAGGTTCTTCCTGCAACGGGGTGATCCTCATTCTGTTTCTGGATACTGTTTTGTGCATTGGGTACTCCCAAGATAGCATCTATGAGCCAAAAACTTTGAGTAAATGAGAGCTTGCGGCAAAACTGAAAAGAGTACAAGTAAACAAAGCCTAGATTATACACATCCACAGAGAATGATGAGGCATATTAATTGCAGAGAATGCATTTTTCTACCACCCGTGTTTAGTGTTTTGTTGAAATGGAACATTGCATCGCAGCATTAATTATGGTTGACATGACAATAAACAACAAAAAGCAATATATATAATACTAATAATGTTATTAATAATGTATGTTAGAAATCCCCAAGTGGCAACAGATTTAATTATATAAATGTTAATAGACACCTGAACCTCCACTCTGACTATTCTGATGCAGCCAATAATTCATGGTTTATTTTAGCAGTGACCTTTTCTGCTAATTCGTTATAGGCGACTGCTGAGGCTCACTTCAATAAATGCAACCCCCCCCCCTCCTCCTCCCATCAATCCCTCTTCATCGGACATCGCCAGCGCTGAAGGGAGCCTTTATGTGGGCCGACTGGGTAGGATGAGGAGGTTATTAATGCAACTCTCAGGTCAGAAGGAAGTAGCACACATCAACCTATATGGGTCAGGTGGAAATAACATGCTGGTTCATTTTCTGCAGTGATGGATGGTGTATTTGTATTGTGTGCGTTTATGTGGAGAGAAAGAGATATAAAGAGGGAGAGGGAGAGGGAGAGGAGGAGTGGCGGAGGAGGTGGGTGGTTAGTCATAGAGGTTCTCCACTGGGTTTTCAACTGCCAGTTTCAACTAACTTGTAGCAATGCAGGGGCATCCCACAGGGAAAGTGGTGAAGAGGCATAAAGGGGAAGACGAAGACAAATTTCAGGGGTGTTAACTAAGGAGTTTTATTCAAGCACTGCACTTATGGAAAGTGTTTTGAGGTACCTTGCCATTTTAAGAAATATTTTTTACCCTATTTAAATTCAAAGCAAGCCTGCACATCATTTTTTTCATTACATTTACCGAGCACATGTAGTTACTTTTATTATCTTACTATTACTTTCTATTATCAGTTTCTTAAAAGACAGCGTTCATCCTGATTCTTTTAAATACAAAACATGATGTCTAGAGGTTACTGTACTGAATATGGAAAACCACTGAAATTTAGAGGCATTACATCAAACATACTTGTTTGTCCATTCTATTCTATATACGAGACTATTTAATGTTCTTTTAGACCATTGTCAAGTTCAGCTCCCAGCAACCAACGACAACGTGTAATAGCAATCATTATCAGAATAATCCTTAATATATACCTGCAAAACCACAACCACTGTCAATCACGTCAACCATCATCATCATCATTCTAAAATCATATGAAGTCATGTAAAAAATATAAATCTCAAACTTATATTTAAAGATGTTTTTAATTTAGCATACATACATAGGCTTTTTAGACAATATGAAACCATGTATCGTTACTGTGCCAAAGGAAAATAAGTACTTTGTTTCTACAGTACATGCCTGTGCTGGCATAAGTGCAATACTTTTACCAATGCTAAACACCAAATAAATCATCCAATAGGCCTACAGGTTTTCTACGTTTGCATTGCATAAAACTGTACCTGATACGTCTTTTTCTAGCTTTCTAACACAAAAATACTGTTACAAAGTGACATTGTCAGTCTCATTTGTTGCACTATGTCCTCTTTTTTTCCGTTTTTCTTTTTTTACAAAAGGGGCTGCAGTAATAATTAGTGGTGAGTTCATTCATGAGTGTTAATATTCAGTGCATGGGTAATCACTGTACAAATCTGCTGTAAGCAAAGGAAAAGTTGTTCATCACAATACTTTTGAGATTAAATCTCTGTTATTAGCAAGGGAAGCTACTGAAAATCTTCAGCAACGCCGTCTATATGTCAGCACTTGTAAAGAGATCATGTATATTTCATAAAGGCTACGCAAACACAAATACATGCTCATCCTCTGGCTAAGGCTGAGTGGATAACCCTGGGAGTGACCCTGAGGGTGTTGTGGCTTCAGCAGCAATTGAATCTCACACATGGAAAGTTTGCATCACCTTAATTTCCAAATTATTCTGGCCAACAGCAGTATGTATGAATGATTCTGAATCTCAATGGTGAGGGGAAGCATACAAGGGTGAAAATGTGCCTTAGGGAAATACAAACATGGACTTCATGCTTCATCCCAAATGAAAAGATTAAGGAGAGAATCCATGTGTGGTGGAAAGAGTAGAAATAGAGCAGCAAAACTTAATACCACAGCCTTCACCTGTGTTTGTTTTACTGAAAATCCTCAATAATATATACTGTATCAATAATATATCCATCCCCTTAAGTGTCAACACATTGTAAGTGGGATATGGTTTGCAGGTACTATATATGGGTTTCTAATCATCTTGATGATTGGGTATTGTAAAACACCAGATCTTAACCAGAATCTTGCATCTTGAACAATATTGAAAATGAATGTGCAAGTTAACACATTCATTGGGGTCTCTCTGAGGCTCCCGCTGTTCATAACAGACAAGAGTAACTTGGATCGCTGCAATGCTTTTATTTCATCCGCCATTCATTCAGATTGGCTTTTGATGTGTAACTGGGGTTTCCAGTTAATGTGAGTTGAATATTAACAAGCAAGTGTGGAGCTAGCTAGCTAGTGTGTGTGTCATCTACGTGATAGAAGGCAGTGAATAATGAAACAGATCTCGGACGTGTACAGTATTATGTGTCTAACTTGTATAATACTTGAGGAACATAGTACCCTAAAATATGGCACACCAAGAAGCTGAGCTGAGGGTTTCTTTCCTGCAAACTAATCAGTATTAATAATACATTTATATTACGTAATGTAAAGCTTTAGCCACTCTGACTCTCATAGCTTTTCTTTTCACTGTGGCTTAAAGTGTGATTTCACTGCAACAATTGTAAGAATTTGTAGAGCTGAACTATTAGTAACATGCTCCTCTTCAACGTGTTAATTTGAAGCTCTTGGATGCAACTTCAATATGAATTATTTTCCTAACCTTCAGCCTACAATCAGTTTCTCGATAGCTGCAATGGGACAGGACAAATGAGATTGTAGTACATTTTTAGAACGCACAGATTAAGTTTTTGAGACACAATAAAATACACCGTATATTCACATTGTATGGGAGGGAGAGAAAGGCTGGCCAAGCTAATAAAGTAATGCTAATGTACTTTGTGATGCTATGGTAGTTCCCAGCTTTTCAGCCCTAAACAGATGGGATCTCTCCCACAGGATCAGATAAAAGACGTCCATCTTCAACTCTGCAGAGCATGTCAGATTCTCAAAGGAGTGCTGTCCACTGGTACTCACATACTCAAAAAACTGAGAGCTCAGGCAGCAATGATGAGATTGAATTTAGGCATATGGCTTCCTGCCTTATACCTAAATTCTGGGAACCGGTTCAAAACTGTTGCACGGCAGTAATCTGCGGCTGGCTCTCCCACTGTATGTGAAGATGATGACAAACAATCCTGTACATTCAAAGTGACCTGTGGAATGGCATTACCTCTCGCAAACAGCAGGTCTTAGATTCATTAGCACGCAGGCTAAATCATCCACCTGACCTGGAGCTGTCGGATGGTGGCAATAACTTCTCATTACATAGTTAAATGCCTTGAATTTATGGAACAGATGATTCAAAGCTAGTCTGGGCAGACATCTTTAAGCAGCACACCACGTTACCACATCAATTTCACACAGTCAATGGGAGTTGCCATACCATAAGAGTATTCTCTAAACATTCCCCACTGGTCCTAGTACCTGTTGATGCTCCTTCCCTTAGTCTACGGAAACCTTTGCCTCCAGAGATGACTGCTGCCGAGGTCACCCTGTCCCTGCGTCCCCCATCCCTCTCACAGGGGCGCCCTCGAACCCACATCTCTGGGTCATCGCTGAGTTCGTAGATAGATCCATCCTCCAAGCTGTGCTCCAAAGATTCCAGGGAGGAGTCTGAAGCCTCGTCACCTAGTGCTGTTAAGGGCCGTCCAGGCAACCCTGAGGTGGAGCGCAACTTGTACTGCAGCAGAACACCACGTCCCTTGCCTCTCCCCTCACCCTGGAAGGAGCTGGAGTGTTGCAGGGATTCCTGAGAGGAAGTATCGCTGCGGTCCTCACCTCCACAGGCTGAGTCTGGACCATCCCCAACAGAGTTCCTTTTTAACAATTCGGGAGAAAGGGCGCTGGTGGTGGCCACCAGAAAGTCCACGGGCCCACAGTGGGCATTTAGAGAGATCATCCCCTTTCCTGCAGGAGAAAAGCAGCCAGAATATTCAAATATCATGCAGAGGGACAACAGGTACACACCAGTGCATGCTTGGGGGTCAATGTTCTGTAAAAGGTTCAATTAATAAAGAAATCTTAAGAGAATTAAGACTCATTATTGTGCTGCAGTTTTGATTTGAATAAAAGTGACTTGAACTCAATTTTACGATGTCAACTTTCAAATGCTTAATTGTACTTATTTATTATACCACTAATGTTGTAATAATTCTAGCTAAGTTGTGCAGTGCATTTACATATTATTTAATCAACTGGCTGACTTGCATTAAGATGGTTATGAAGTACTGTAAGGTTTGCGCAGGTGGACACTAAAGAACTCATTCTGTTGCCATAATAAAGAAAAAGCTGCCAGGCAGTTTTCAAATTACTTTGCAAGAATATGTGATATCTGTGTTGCCTGCCCAGTAATATCTGCACTGATTGCACAGCCAGAAGAAAAATGTGAAGTGTGACCTCAATAATGGGCAGTGCAGAGTAATTTTCTTCCATGAAAAAAAACTCTTTGCTTTCCTTTTGACCTCTCAAGAGCCTGTTCAATCACTGTCAGCCTCCTCCCTCTGATCCATACCTGTTATTTTGGGGATGCCTTCTAGTTTGGGAACTGGAAGTGTGATGATGAAACCTTGGGCAGTGCCCACCCATAACAGCCCCTGGCAAATGAGGAGACTGGTGACTCGCATGCTCCTTTGACCTGAAATAAAGGAAACATTGGGCCATAATTGAAAAAAGGAGAGAAAAAAAGACTTTTGATCCAAAATAGATATCCACCTTTTGGTACCCACCTATTAAGTTAAAAGTTAATTCAGAAATGCAACAGATTGTTGTACTTTTGAAGGATGGTCAATAAGTGGTTTTTGATAATAATAAAAAATTCAGACTATATTTTAGAGATATTGAATGATGAACTTCAGGTTAAGATTTTGTTGTTTACCTTAAATTCATCCAAAAGGGATCTACTGCGTAGTGTTTTGGAAATGAACTCTTTGATTCTAACATGATGGGGGAAAAACAGCAACATGTCTGGATTTTTATTGTTGGTTATTAGTGTTTGGGCAGCTCTGGGTAAAGTTTAAGATCTGATCAACCCATATTTGATAAACTTCATACAAGAACAAAACCTCAGCATAGCCACCCAGAGGTTTGGGTTAAAAAGATTAGCAAATAGGCAAATCCAATTTCTCCTACTGATCTAATTGAAAGGAAAGCTACCGATGCCTGAAGTTGGAAATAGACTTGTTATCATTAAACGAGTAAAATTATAGAGCAGTGCATTTGAACCTGCAAATCAAGCTATGGATTCACATAGGGGTGAAGCACACCTGCTGATGGGAGTAACAGGTATAACAGGTGATGTATTGTAATTATTTATTGATCCATGTCCATGGCTAAATAAGACCCAATGACATATGGCAAGTGGTTATAGAGAGAACCTCAATAAGGACTTTATTGAGGTTCTCTGTATTCTCTGTTATGTGAAAGCGCAAGTAATTGAGTGATTCATGTCCAGCCTCTGGAGTATAAAGATAAACTTTGTGCTGAAACTATGCAATTACTTCCTTGTGACACAGCTTGCTCGTTTTCTTCACCGTCTGTGATCTTCTATATAGTCAACGTACTGTGAAGTTGTCCTGTGCAGTTCTGTTTCTCTAGTGCTGCATTACCGAAAGGGGAAAAGGTAATTGCCCGTTCTCATTATAGATGCAGATCCTTTGTTACCAGTTAACAAAGAGGCAGAAAACAATGTTTGTTATGGGTTTATTTTTGCATTCTTTCTGTGGTCCCTCAGCCCTTGGCTCCTGTTGTGGCCTAGTTATCTATAGCACCATTTACAATAATATCCATGGCAACCATAATTGAATTACACTAACAGTCATGTGATCAAGTCTAAGAGAATACTCATTTACATAAGGAGCTGTATTTACATGGTTGTTTTGTGTCATGCTCAGATTATGATGTGTCATTTGCATGTGTGGCCCAAGAGTGTCATTAATGCATTAATTACACTGTGCATGGATGAAACATCCCAAGTTGGAAGACATTGCTGGGCTGAGTCACACATGGTAGAAGAGGAAGTGGTGGAGGCGGAGCTGAGGTGCATGGGAACCATATAGAGAGCAGAGATGTATTTAGGTGGATACCATGGAGGGGCACAGCAAGGGTTAGATGCCTACACAAAGAGAATTAAATAAATGCCAGCCGCCTGCTCACGCAGCCATTGTGGCTATTTCTAGGTTGATTAGAACGCTTAAGTGAAACAGTGACGCTTACGAACACCCACTTTTGGATTACCATGAAATCTGAAGTTAAGTCAGAGCATGTGGGCGCCAGGCATTGTCTTTAGGAACAGTGATAAAGAGGGATAATGAAAAGGCACTTGAGATTAACGAGGTATAGCTTAACCTCCAGCAATCTTGCACCTCCATTTTTTGAAGCAATGCACACATTGCACAGTACAGTGGGTTTGTAGTGGGGGTCGGTATTTGCCTTAAAAGGAAGATGTCTCCAAAGATAAATGTTTCCTTGTGATATGTCACAGAGGACTTTAATTTCAAATACTATTTTTTTCACCCTAAGGATAGAACGATTAAAGGCATTAATAGAGGAGAGATCAGCAGATTCGTCTGCCTCAGAAACTTCTCTGTTGTTTACTGCAACTGGAATTCCCCTTTGAATATAAATCACATTAAGGGGAGAGGATTAGGGAGTATATCATTACTGCATGTCCTCGCAGAAGTCAAGGAGAAACCTAGGGGGATAGAGAGCCACCGATATGTAGTAACCATCAGTATGTTGTGTGCAGTGTGGTTGTAGAATGTCTGGAGATTCTCTTGTGAGTTCAACAAATCACAACTTAAGTCAAAGATCATTTCCTTTTGTGGACCCTGAAGACATGAGTCTAGCAACTCGCTTCTTTTCACCCCTGTAAACTCAACTGGGGCTGAGCCTGGAGGCTGCCACCCTCTCTCACATCTGCTGCATATTTCAAGGGGAAGTACTGGCGCTGGGTGAAAATGACCTCTGGGTCACCTATTTTCTCCAGATACCATGACCATAGGAGCCTGCTCTCCTTAAAGTGTCTTCTCAGACAAAAAAAAGAAACATTGATCTAACAGATACAAGTTTGGTCTCTATCTCATCTCTCTCTTTATTCTTTGCTCTCTATCCAACTCACAAGAGAGAACCCACTTTTCTGATGAGAAGAAATGCTGCTTTGAGTATTGCTCTAAATACTTCTGGTCTGAGTCCACCAGCAGAGAAAATTGTCTAAATCTAGATCCTATTATACCCCCAGCTCAAGCTCAAAATGATTTTCATGTGTACCGAAAGAGTTGATGATCCAAGTGCCTCAGCCCGAACACGTTTGAATCAAATTCGTATAAGTCCACCTTGACCACCTTCAGACTTATAGGTATGCCTCATTGCTATCTAATTTGCTTTTCTGAGAAAAAAACAGGGAAAATATCCACATTGGCTGATAAATATTTCATTCATCGTGAAGGAAGGAACACAGGAAGTCATGGGATATCTGTGGCATCCTAAATGGACTGCAGCGAGAAGTGAAACGAGGATGAGAAGATTTTTTTTAAAGCAGAGCAGATGAGATCTAAAGTAGGGAGAATGGGAGGGGGGAAGCAAGACAAAAAGAAAGCAAAATATTTACTCAAAAGGAGAGAAAAAGCTAAAGTAAAACAGAGAGCTAGACGTAAAAAGACAGGGGAAAACTGTCAAGAAACCAGCAATGATGAACGAAAGATGAGTGTTTCCATGGAAACCCTTAGATTTTTTTTTTTTTACTGCTTCTCTTTACTGCTTTATTTTTTATTAATTCCTCTCTCACACACTATGGCTCTATTATGGCCTTGCGAGGTCCTGAGATGGAAACTTATTCAGGCCGGTCTCTGGAGCGCAAGACCCAAGGAGCAACTTGGAGAAGACCAGAATACCATTCGAGGGAGGAGACCATCTGAATCACTTAGTTGGTGCCCTCTCATAGATCTTGCACAATGAAAATCCCAAAAAACTCACAAATGTATGCCATGTTTTTTCCCCAACGCCACTAATATGGCAGGTCAGACTCCAGCATTTGCATATACAAAATTTTGTTGTATTGCAACAACAACAACTTGGAAAATGCATTTGATTTGATATTGTCACTGAAGGAAATAAAATAATGTATTTTAACAAACAAAAGAAAATGTCATTGAATGCCAAAGGACAAAAAGGAGCATCCACAGTGTGTTGTAGCAGGTGCATTGTACCGTATGTAAGATAGAACTTATCTCTAGTTATGGAGGTTAACAACATCTCAGTGTGGTGTATTCATACCAGGATTCAGTAGCGCTGAGCGTGTTGAGATGTTCATTTCCTGTAGAAGCTCCAGTGTTTCAGTGTGAAAGAGACGAATGGATGAGCCTTCGGAAAACGCCATCCATACCCCTCCACCGGCACGTACCATGTGTGCTACGCTCACCATAGGATCCGGGTGCACTTCAAACCTCTGTAATGGAGAAGGGGTTGAGAGGTTATAAATAGGACAACATAGCAAGAAAGGGAAATCACTGACCTTAAAAAGCTTGTAGTAACATTCTGGGACTTAAAATCGGAGATCTGATTAGACAAATGAGGATGGGAAATAAAGGACAAATAAATGCAACCAAAACTGAAATGAGAAAAGGCATTTTGGGGAGATTGGACCACAGATTTTGCTCTACATAATCTGTACTCTGAGTTTCTCCTATTGTAGCCTGAGTGCAATTTTATGTGGCCTTTCCCCTTTAATCCACCCACCATAGATGTGTTTTAAATCCTCTGTGGAACACAATTTTAATCTTCTGCTATAATTTTAGCAATATCGCAGCTGCTGTATGCTACCATTCAAATTCATTAATTAAACATGCATGCAATCATTTTCCCTGAACCTATAGAATCCACAAAGGAAAGGAGCATCCAGAAATAAATTATGATATTATGGCTTTGTTTTTATTTACACAGACCAAAAATATTGCTGAATTTTGCAGGTGGGGAAAGAAGTCCCATTAGCAGACATGCAAACCTCATGACTGTGATCAGCATAAAACACAAATTGCCCATGGCAATTGCTGTGGCATTTGGTATGACAGTCAATAAAGTTCAATTAAATATTGTTTGCTGATAACAAAACATTGCCAGACTAGAAAGCATCCCGGGCAGACCTCCGCCCAGGATGCATGTCGCCTGTTTATGCGGCGACCTGTGATTCAGAGCCATTCCAAAATGTAATAGCTCTTCCTTGGGCCAAGCTGCACCTATCCAGCGGGTTTCATGAAAATCGTGTGATGCGTTAAGCAGTTAGACCTCACTTCCTGTGTACGTGGCGCCCGGCCCTACCCTGTGATTCGGATCCGCCCCAAAATTTCATGGGGTTGTCGTTGACTGATGCTACACCCTTCCACCGGGTTTCATGAAAATTAGTTTTTGCGTAATCTTGTACACAGACGAACGGACGGACGGGACCGAAAACATTACCCTTCATCCTGGGGTGAGAGGTAATTACTGTAATAACCATGTTACAACATGACGAGGTCAGCATAAGCCCTTTGAATCTTGCATGCAGTTGTTGCTCTAAACTTGTTTTTAGGTAAATAAAGTCTAACTGTGCCTCTGTACTTAATAGAGCCCCTGACACACAGGACACTTTTTGCATCATTCCCCTGGCTTCCATCTTTTAAGACCACAATGGGGAAAACGGAGTCTTAGGCACACAGTTTTAATGAGTAGCTGGAAAATGTGCAATGAGCCTTATCATGGCACCACATGCAGCCCTGAGGTCCAAGGCATGACAAGGGTTGGTTTAGGCATCATCTCTCCTATCACATGAGTTGGGGACTGGGCAATTAGTGAATGAGAGAGAATGAGGGGAGATGGGAATGTTCATCCC
>CABFOS010022439.1:20901-30901 GCA_900660315.1 Diretmoides pauciradiatus | reverse complement strand
TATCCCTGTCACCTGGAAGGAAATCATCACAAGTTAGGTCCATTTGAACTGCCCCAAGTTTTTTGTCCATGTTGTTGCCCTGTTTTTGTGTGTGATTCAGCATACACTTACAAGTGGGACATCTCCAGGCTCTCCCTTCTGACCCTAAACAAACAGAGAAATGATAGATAGTGTGAGATTGAGAGGTCCTATCATCAAAATCTCTCATAATGACAGCAACAGTAAATTCATGATAAAGTAGCGATACTCAATGCTCATCAGACATACCTTGTAGACTCTGCCGCCATCTAAATTGAGGGAAACACATGAATAATAACATTATTTTGTTTCTCTTTTACGACAGCACTATGGATATGTAAGCAACATGCAGACTCCAAAGTTGTAAATGTCAAAGCACATAGAGGTAAAATGAGCACCCAGTCCTCGGGAAATTAACACTTAAAGTGGAGTAGAGGAGAGATTTGCATGGTATTTGGTGAGTAATGTCTATACAGCTTGATGTAAATTAGAAAAGCAAGTACACACTGAAGGGCTTCTATGTTTTTATGTTTTTTTATCTGTGAAGCACTTTGGTTCAGCCACAGCTGTTGTAAATGTGCTATAAAAATAAAAGTGACTTGACTTGACAATGGAGATTATCATTCAGGTCAGTAAATGCCAACAATGAGATGATCCAATAGCTAAAATCATATGTCACTCATATTCATATCTCTTTTATGTCACTCATACTTAACATGATTCAGCATCAAAACTGTTGATGCTGCAACAGGCCAATAACTTAGCAGTGGTAATTTGTTCATTCAACTGATCATCTTCATTCTGCCTACAGGGAGACCTGTCAAACCCCATGAGACAGCAACATCTTTCATGCGCTTCATATTATTATCATGATTCATTCCAATAAAGTGTTCCCCATCCGTAAGCTTATTCATGGCCTCCTACCACAACACCTCAGACCCACCACAAAATGATACACCAGTCAATTAAAACCACTTATTCCCTTACACACACACACACACACATACATTTCTACTGTGTCCAATACCACAAATCCCCACAAATGACCTAGTGTGCATGTTTGCTCACCGGGTGTTTCACGGTCGTTGCCACCAGATGTACCACTCTGACAAATAGGGCAGCACTCGCCCTCGGGGATGGTCACCTTCTCACAGTTGCTCAGCTCATCACACTGGATTTCATCGCAGAGGACTTGGCCGTTGTCACACACACAGATCCGGCATGGCTCCGGCTTCCAGATGTCCTTGTTGGTGTACACCTGGCCATCGGCCGTGCAGCTCATGTCATCTCCTGGAACACACAGAGGCAGGAGACACTTTTAGCCAGTGCATTTTCATCTAGGTTCAAAACTGGTAGTTCATGTTTTTCTGTTTTTGAAGGTTTGCTGTGCACAGACAGGACAAAGTTTAGCTTCCATTAAAGTTGTCTAGTTCAGTACCAGAGGTGAAATAAAGACAACATTCTACAGTAGTTCGCTCCTCAGAAAGTAACACTGAATTTCATTTGTTTGTTTGTTTTCACCAAATGAGAAGCGTTTTACTGGGGAAGACTACAAGCTCACAAGAAGCCATGTTCCCATGATCTCAGCAAGTCGAAATTGAATAAGGGCTTCTTATTTTTAGCAGCAGCCTGAGGGAGTAGTTACTGAGACTTATCCCTGTTGAGAACAAGTTTGTTACAGTCAATACAAAACCAGAATATAAGAATAGTAAAGTAGTTGTCATATATTTTTCAAATTCCATCTATTCTATGGAGTTTTCAACAACTGCACTGAAAAAATGCAAACAGACGTGTCCATTTCTAACGCACAGAATGATAGAAAACCAGACACACCAAAGTTGTTCTGAACAAATGAAACACAATGCCATGAATGCAATATTGCAAAGCCATGCATATTATACCCTATGATAAATCAATATATTCTGTAGATAGGTGTGCCATGAATTTTGCAGTCTCATGGGAAACACAAGTTCACATTATGTCCTGCAGAAAACCTCAGGTAAAACAAGTTCTGGAAAATGTGACCCTTTGCGGTAATAAATTCTCCTGCTCTTAGACATGAGCTAATTTCCTCCGGAGGCGACGTCTCAAAAACCCGACTCATGTTCAAAGGAGAAAACCTGCAGCCATGTATGAGGCAACCATTTCCCCCAAAAGTCCTTCATCTTGGTATGTCTGCTTCAAAAATAATTGAACATTTGAAGAATATAATGTACACAGTATGGTGGATTGCATTCAAAGCATTTTTAGAAAACTCTTCCACCTTCCAACTACTGTGAGAAAAAAAGGAGGCAATTCTGGTCGTGAAACAGGAGAAGCAAATGTAGACAGCCTAATGGTCTCTCTTCTGGGGTGTAATGTTTTATCCCGGCCTTTAATGACCACCCTCCATTCTGGGGTTCTGTAATCTGACCCTAAATCTGCCAGAACTGTGGCGAGGCGCTGCATCCTTTACCTGTTCCTATCGTAAACAGCAGGTGGCAGCCCTGAGCTTCAGACGGCAGGTAATTCAGGTTTGCCAGCTACAGATGGAAGCAGGCAGTTACAGTACAGAAAACAGACCTCAGCTATTGATGAGGCGTTCAGATACTAGACTACATGTATGGTGGGGGACTATGATCTTAAATTTGGAAAAGAAAAGATCATAAGATTTCTATGATCTATGGAAAAGCTCCAGAGCAGTAAAAATACGTCGCAAATCAATTTCTGATGGCTGCTCATGTGACAACCAGTATGTTTTAATATGGCTGGGTCCTCTGGGGAGAGACTCTGTTTATGATTTATATCTGTGGCTGGCAAAAATGGAACCCTGGCCCTCGGGTATGGAACCAACACTACTAATGAGTAAAATAGAGCAAAGTGAGAAAGTTGTGTCTCAAGGAAGCATCCAAATGCAGTGTGTCATCCTCCGGGCACTGTGTTTGGCCATCTGCTAGACAGACCTGGGTCAAAAGGTAGTTGCCGTTTGTTTTATATTAATGGAGTACCAGATGGATGGAGCTGACTGGGACAATTCCAATAGTGTCAGCTATTGCGAGCTATTGTCCTGTGTGTTGATCAGTCACAGGAAAGCATATTAAATTGACTTTCAAATACTTTCTTGTGATAATCTAAACCTTCTGGCACTCATTGTTGTGTTATCCTACGTACTGTAGCAAACCCCACCCAACTGGCACGTGAAACCCATCAAAAAAGTCTGCTGGTAGATCAGTCTTCCTCTTCTCTTTAAGTAATTACTGCAGCTGTTTGTTCATTAAGCCAGTTTGAAATATGCAAGATGTGCAATGGCCAAAGTACAATAACACTGAAACCAAGGCCATCTGGGTTACTAATTCGGATCCTATTCATAGAGCCAATGGGCAATGATGAAGTGCATGAGAGAGCCTGCTTTGTTACATCAGCCAGAATAGATAAGACCCACCAAGACTCTTAGTTGGAACTGGATCAAACCAAAGGTAATGTGCTGCTGAATGAAGATAGACGGAGGTTAGATGTTGTTAGTGATGCCATGAATCACATTTAAACTTGCCTTAACAAGACTAAATGACGACTTCTAAAATATCTCTAATTAAAGGACACTCGAGGCTTGGATGCTGTACAAATGTGGCTAAGTAATCAGACGCTAATGGCTAATCACATAAGTATGGGTTGCTGCAGTCTGGGTAATACCCTAGACTAAGACATGGCAGACACACATGCACACACACTTTCCAGAATCAAATAGTTGTACATAGGTATTAAAATGAATAAAAATATATATTTTATTATTATTTTGTTAGTTTATTTAATGTATATATTAATTTATTCATAATGTTCTGATACCCTGTCCTGCAACATGTCATTGAAGGAAGCAGTGTGTAACAGAAAATGACCCTTTGACATACAAACAGTCATCAGACTTTTATCACAAACTTTCTTTATCTCTTCGCCCAACCAGCTGTGTTGGCTGTGGACTATAGCGTGTGTGTGTGTGTGTGTGTGTGTGTGTATGTGTGTGTTAAGAAGCTTCACACAGCAAGTACCAATACACCCTGAGGTCTAGTTTCTCACCCACCCATGTTCTATCAACCTCAAAATATTTGACGGCGCTAAAAGCAACGCATACTTCAGCAATGAAGTTTCCTGTCTTGAAAGCCAAGTCGCTGGTTCTAACTTGTGGCTGCTTCAAAATGAAAACCAGTGGGTCAGTTTTCTCTGGAAGCCAAAAATGCATTTCTCTTAATTTATGAGGAACCAATTTAGCAAGAACTCTTACTTTTTTGGAAATAGTAAAAAAAATACATTTTAGACATTTTGGATTAATCTTTACACAAGTTAAACGGTGTGTAAATGCATTTGCTATTCAATACCTGAGACATAAGAACTGACTGGGCTGTCGGGCTGGAAAGTGACTTTTCCTGTTGGGGTTAGAGAGATTTCAAAAACAGGGTGTTGGGAGAGTTTGAAATTTACTGAGAGAGAAGTGTGGTTTTGAGTGGTCTTAAAGCCCCCACCGCAAGGCTTGAGGAGGAGGAGGAGGAGGAGGATGTTCACTTTTTCCCTCCTCTCAGCTAATTCATTGCAGGTTTCAAACTTTTCCACAGACGCCGTAAAAGCGCTGTTTAACCGTGACAACTGTGAAAAGGCATTCTCCCTTCTGATGGGGATGGCTTGATCTGGATTTTCCACGAGTCAGCTAAGAGGGCAGACGTTTCCCCTCCTGGTTTAAAACATGGAGTCTGGAGCTCTTCAACATGACTCATGCGGCTGTTTTGTAGCTCTCGTTTTGTCCCGCCCACCAGACATCAGCATGATAACAGTGAACCACAGCATCCTCTCTTGGCATGTCAGCCATGGCATGTCTATGACAACTCAACAATGAGAAAACACCTGGAATAAAACCTAATATGGGATTCTCACAAATGTAATGCATCTGGCAGATGTGAAGAAGCAAAAAAAAAGTGGATAGTTTATGAATTTTCCCTGGCTAATATGGAAACACTCGTAACATACTGTGTGTTTGGGGAGTAGCTGCTGCAGCCAGAAGTCGAGGGGTTAGAAAATGACCTTATGGAAACAATGAGTCATTTAAAACACAATTTCTCTCCATTTCCTAAAGCAAAAAAAACGATGACTGTGGCCAAAGAAAAGCTCTGAACTGAGGGCCACACTATCATTAACTTTTCAGAGAGATAGTGCCCACAGGATGAGCTGTTTATCAAATCATACCACAACTAATGCCATTTGTTTCCATCGTTGCTCAGAACGAATTCTTCATTCCACTGAGACTTGCTCATCCCAACGGACATGGATGAAACCATAAGGAGAGCAGTCTGATTTCTAGGCCAGATGCAGATGACTTACAGCTGCTGAGCAGTGGCTTTGCGGCAGCTGTGTGTTCCTGCTTTAAACCCCCCGGTGTCCTGGCCAGACATAAATCTTCACCCAGTAAATGACCTTTAACCCAGCCTGTAATTGGTCCACTGATAAAACTGTTCATGAGAGCAGTTGTTTCACAAATACCAGTCAAGGCCATTTCCATCTCAACCCAATGCCTGAGTTGTAAGGGGTCAAAAACGAAGACACCCCCCTACCTGTCAGAACAGTGTTGGGCTTCAAAGTGAATCAACGCCCTATGATTATCCCTCACCCTGTCTGCTTTGTTTTAATGAGTGACCCAATGAGTTAACTCCCTTGGGGGGGAAAGAAGTCTATAAACATTTCATCAAGTCCTGTCTATTTAATATTCTGAAGTCATGAAGCAAAGCATCATGGATTAGCTGTACTGTGTTGACAGGGGGGAAAGCTCAAAGAAGTTAGCTAGTTAGAACATGCTCTTCACCTTGGCTTCCACAAACAAAGCTCTGTATCTCCAGGGAGGGTGGGGTGGAAAGCTCAGGCCAGGAAAGTTGAAAGTAGCGTGCTGATTACAAGTCTAGGCTTTTCCATCAACAGGCCCCGTCTCCGATGGGGCTTCCGTTAAAGAGACAACCACAGACATGGACTGTTTGCATCCAATGTTCAGTCTTGGGACGGTTGTGGTTATCTTACATTGCACATGCCCCTGCCCCGTCCTCTAGCTATTCTGCAGACTTTCTGTTGCCTTGACTTTGACTAATCTCCATGGAGTTCCTTCAAGACTACAGTAGAGCTGGTCAACTCCCTTCTAGGACTGCATGTTATAATAACAAGCACGTACAGCATGTCATCATAGCTATCAACATAATAACCTTTGGGAGTTTAATTTAATCTGCTATGATAGTGGAAGTATGGGAAAAGAAAGCACAGAGTATATATATTTTTCTTTATGTATATGTTACTATATCCTGAAACATCTTACACTGGCACAGTCTTGAACTCACTGAGCACTCGAAGTATTTTCAGCTTTGTGTCTATGCTTTAGCTCTCATATTGCCCATGGATCTTTATCAGTTAGTAGACCAAGTTTTAGACCAAGTAAATACATGATTAGATATTTAAACAATGCATAAACAGCTTTAACTATCAGAAATATGCACCAGAGAAGTCCATATGTACAAGACAATGCTTTTTCTGTAGATGTCCTTCACTTTTAAACCCTATGTACAGTGAAAAGCTGTGAAAAGCTCACAGCCAGTTGATTAGCTGTTTAAAAGACGTCTGAATGGTTTATAGCATCTAGCCTCAAATTAAACAGCTAATCAACTGTCTGTGAGCTTTTCACAGGCGCCATAGTCTTCATAGTGCTGCAAATCAAAAAGCTTTTCCGTCATTATGTCATATTTAAAAGGTACTGCTCAGGACGGGTGTATTACTCATATACTCATTACAGATTACCAAATAAAAGACATAATGGAATCCTATAAAATGAATGGTTCTCCTGTAATTGGGTATTTAGAAAACATTAAGCATGGATACAAGCTGTAGTAATGAAGCCGTAAACCGTTAATCAGTGAATGCTCTTCATGACAAAATATGTCTACAAAGAGCCTGGGCTTTCCCTTTGCTGACCTTGAGGTCTCACTGGGTTCAAGGTCAAAGTTCAAAACAAGGGCAATCGTTTTTTCCCTGACTGGGTATGGCGTGCACATAATGAACTCTATTGTTGTATTGAGGATGATGCAAGATATTAAAGTACAAATACAATCCAGAACATTGTATTTCCATGAACATTATTATTGTTGTCAGGTTCTGTGGTGCTGTTGGCGATGTGGTTCCATGTACAGTTGTGTCAAGGTTACTCTGCAACCACATGGGTTATGTGTTAGTTTTGCTTTTTTTTCATCTCAGATAAATTGTAGACTTCTGACCACAAAAGTCACTGGTGTTTACAATATAACATATAATTTCTGCCTTCATAACACACTTGGCTTATAAACACTAGGAGTGATCAAAGTGAGTCATTCGTCTTCATGTTAGAAACCTCAACCAACATTTGCAGTCTGAACGCTTTCTGAACATGCCGATACTTTCAAGAAAGTTATATAGGAATTGATTCAACAATATCGATTACATAACCAATATATTTTCTTTAAGTATAGAGGTTTCAGTGGCATCTCTATGAATGAAACTGACATAAAACATTTTCTAGTCTGGCACAAAGAAGATAATACTGTGCTCTTCATTTTGTCTCTGCTTACTGAGCACAAATCCACAACTCACTATTTCACTGACATATATTATGTAACAATTTTAAGCCACCACCCACCATAGGCACCAATGCCATTTTTAAATCTGTCTCAACACTATTTGCTTACATCTGGGTGTGAAAAATTACCATTTAACTTTCCCAGGTGGAGCTGTTTGATTTGAAACTGTATCTTACACAAGTCCTGGCCAACTGTCAAACATGTGGTTTTCATATCCTCTCAGGTTGGGTCCAGTACAAACTGATCAAACTAAGTAAAACATGTTGACACACTTTACCAGATGTGAACAATATGCAGCATCACCTGCACTCGGACCGTTTCCTTTGTGAAATGCAGCCCTATTCACCTCATGGACACAAAAAACTATAAGGAACACCTGCAATAAAAGTACTGTACAACTAGTGAGTTTAAAGATTCATTCTCCGACCACTGTTCCGACCATTTGTTTAATTCAAATAGTATGTCCACACACACACACACACACACACACACACATGGAAATTATATATTGCGTTTCCTGTTAGCTTAGTTTAACAGTCACCATGAATATGATACGCTGCAAATTCTTTTCCACTGAGCAGAAACGACTCCAGGCTGAAACTGCATCAGATTAGCTCAATATGATTCCACCCTATATAATGTGATATGTGGTCTCTCAATAGTCTATATCTAAGGAGGAACATTAAAATATACTGTATCTCAGGACAATAGCTACATGTTTGAAATATGTTAATATCAGTTTATTGCACCATTTCTCATTTTTAATGCAAAACTGGTCCATATAAACCCCAGGTATGAAACAAAGGAAAACGGGTGATGTCAAACATTCCAGTTTACCAGAGCAGAGTGTTAACATATACAAAGGGTCCCGGTGACCTGGTGTTTTACATCAACTAAGCACATAGCCAGATGTGAAAGAATAAACTGTGGATTCTACATACATAGGAACTCTGAAGAAAGCAGCATGGTATGCCTTTGCTAATGAAACACACAGACAATGAAGACGAGTACTTTAGGATTGGGTTAGCAGTCAATTGTAATATTTGGTGTGCATGCTATACAGAGAGAACATGGTAGCCTAAAGCCAGATAGATATAACTGGACTGAGATGGTACATGTATTACTGTGTTTGTACTTGTCCGCTCACTTCACATCTTCAACATTCTTGGCGTTGTTCCAAATGGAGGTTCAGCAATGTTTGCAACTTCATCCACGTCCAAATTTCACTTCAGGGTTTCAACCTTCTCTCTGATTCTGAATGAATTACAGCTGAATTTAGGAATTACTATTAAAGCCTACTAATTAATAATAAATATGTCTGTTTAAAGGGGTTTAAGGACTAAAGGGTGAGCCTTTCTGTCTTTCTTTCTTGTACCTAGGGGACTTTCCCAGTGGGTGCCCAAATGAACTGAATACCGATTGTCACAAAATTACTTATTGCGTTTGCTTTTCAGCGGTTATCGTGACGTACACTACTTTTATATGATCCTATCCACACAAAAGCTTCTTCCCTGACTCCTGCTGCCCCTGTCATTGGTGCTGCTGCTGCTGCTAGAGGGATCACTGGTGGTCCAGGACTCACTTGTACTGACTCTCAGTGTCTCTTGTTTTGTAAATTACAAATTTATCCCGTTTTTCCCATTTGCTAATCAGCATTGATGGCATAGGCAGAAGAAGGTTAACTGGATAATGTGATTCGTGGCTAAAATGTTCACCAATGAAATTAAAGATGCAGCTTCTTTTAAAAAACATATGTTGTTTTTATTTGATCGACCTTCCCCATGGGTGCTGGAGCCCCAGGTCACCCACAGGATCGGCGCCTATGGTCTTGTACACACAAGTCTAGCACCGGCCCTGCCAACATGATAGATGACAGCTCCACAAATCAAGCAGATGCTATTTCAGCCTGATGAATTGCCAACTTACTTTAGCTCTGTTAAGACATGGGTGTATTATGCACCCTGCTATGCACTAGAATACTGGTGCACGGTACTAAAAACAAACCTGACAGAGAGTGAGAAATCATAACAAGTTTGAACACATAATTCTAGAAAAGAAAAGGAAGGACCTGTGTGAGTTTATCGCTACGACGGGTGTTAAAGAGTGAAGTCAATCGAGATCTAGCTTAGCTCTGATGTTAGTCAGAGTGGGGCAAAATCTTCAAGAAATCTATCTATCTGCATTGTCAAGCATATCGGCTTCACCCTCCCAGCAGTGCTGAACACATCTGCATGCCCTTTTAAGTGCAGACTGAAGTATTGGCAGAGATACAGTATGTGTTCTGCCTCTCTCTCTCTCTCTCTCTCTCTCTCTCTCTCTCTCTCTCTCTCTCTCTCTCTCTCTCTCTCTCTCTCTGTCTCTCTTACACACTCACA
>CABFOS010022438.1:0-17975 GCA_900660315.1 Diretmoides pauciradiatus | reverse complement strand
ATGATTTATTATTTTGAATGTTTGCTTAAAACCATTCAGAATTTGTTCCATGGAACAAATTCTGAATGGTTTTAAGCAAACATTCAAAATAATAAATCATGCATGCTGTCAGTCCCTCATTTGGCACCTGGTTCCACCTCTCTGTGCTAATTGACAATTACTGTTAGGAAGGGGCTCTGACGCTGAAACAGATTAATTTTAGTTCAGACTCTGCCACTTACAAACTCATGCAAGAAGCACACACATTCACATCCTCTGGGAGATTGCACTTGCAAATGGATCAGATATATCTGTATGTCACTGGTCTAGTGACCACATTCATTTGATAATGTACAACGATGGAGATGCTGATGAATAACATCTGTACATGTCAGCGGCCGAGGCCTCCAAGGCTGAGCAGCG
Organism: Diretmoides pauciradiatus; assembly: GCA_900660315.1. NCBI lineage: Eukaryota > Metazoa > Chordata > Actinopteri > Trachichthyiformes > Diretmidae > Diretmoides > Diretmoides pauciradiatus. Next base: position 17,573 of record CABFOS010022438.1, on the reverse strand, counting down.
CGATATCAGTGTCTGAATACTAGGAGCAGTGATGACATAATCCTCATATTATATGACCATATTGGCAAACACATACACAACAATGCACACATGGTGATGAAGGTAAAGGCCTGGTTACCACATTAGGTCTGCTGAAGAGGATCATGGTTAGGCTGTCTTGACCTGCAATGGACCAAAATGATTTTGGTTTTGTATGCCATTGGTTCAAGTTGTCATTTAAAAGTCTGTAATCCTGGCATCTTGTGAGTCTAAATGCTGTTTTAATGCTTGCAGGGGGACAATGTTGACCATGCGTGGCAGTCACGCTTGTATAACACCAAAGTAACAAGTGCTTGTGACAATCACAGAGTTGGAAGCTCTTCTCTCCCAAAAATGTTGTGTGTTTAGGGATATTTGCCTGCCTGGTCAGGGTCCAGAGGGTAGTGGCTGTGTTACTCAACCCGCCAGCATTAGTGGTGGTTATCAGGTGCAGTAGTATCTATGTCTATCAGTGCAGCACAATATTGTGTTAACATGAAGTACCGACTGATGCAATGACAGGTATACTATACACCCTGTGAGGAGGGGCACGTCTCCTCCCTATGACAGGAATGTGTTGTTATTAGTGTGTGTTTGTCTTTGGGCGAGGGTGGAGAACTGTGGAAGACGCCTAGTCTGCACTAGTCCTGAAGTACGTCTCCTAACTTCAGCACAGCCGAAGGACAACAAGGAAAGTTAAAGAAAGCAAAAGTTACAACTTCAGGGTGGATTGTCTTCCCAGGTGTGTTTTCTATTAATTATTATTGTCCTTTTAAGGGAATTATTGTTACAAGGTTTAAGGGGTGGTGTGAGCTAATGTGTTATTTCCTATGATAAAGCCTATCACGTGTGCCAGATTGTATTATGACAGATTTGCCTGTGGCTTTAGTGTTTCATCGACCTGGTTAGATATTGATAATATGCATCTTATTTCAGCATCATTTGATGATAGTGTGTAGTTTATCATAGCTTATGCTAAGCTAAGGACACCTCGTTGGTATTCTGTACAGCCAGACATACTCTCAGACCCTCTCTTCACTTGTTTGGTAAAGCAAGCTATTACTTTTATTAAAATCCATCTTTAATCTGTTTCTTGAGGTTTTATGTCATTTGGGGGATTTTTATTTTTTAGATCCGTAATGAGACATGGAAAGTGGATGGATGATTATTCTAACACTGGATCAGTAACAAATTCCTCTGGATTTTCCACCACACGGTTGCCCTTGTCCTGTCCAGCTCTGAGGCCGCATCCTTGGACTGAGGGTTTTTATATGATGTAAAACACTCTCCCACATGCAAATCAGCTTACGGAGAAAGGGAATGCTGGGTAGAGATGGATGCCATTAGATTTAATCCCCTGCCTGCCTCTCGGAATGCGAGAGTGTCCTTGTAAGGAAAATAACCTTCATAGCATGTTGACAAGTTAATACTAGTTTACATAGATAAAAATGGTCTCTGGATCAAATGCAAATTAACGGTCATCTGGACCATTACATGCCTAATTAAAGTGTCACCAGTGTCACATTGTCGTGCTGAAATGAGGCTCGTCTGTGTTGAGGCTGGGTTAGCCATTGTTGACTTGGGAGCAGCTCTCTTGTCAAATCCTTTCTGTCAGCCCTCCCTCCCCAACACACACACACTGGTCTCTTCAGGACAAGCCTTAACTGTGTGACATGCACAGCACATTAAATGTCATTCCAACCAAGCGCAGTTCCCTATCTGGCACCCCAGGGTTCGGCCAAACACTTGTTCACCTCACTCAGCCTGGTCTCAAAGGTTCTTTTTTGTTTTTTTCCCCTTTTTCTCCCAATTTTTGACATCTCCAATTCCCCCTACCTAAGCAGTCCCGGTCATTGCTCTGCCCCTCCTCCATCGGCCTGGGAGGTTGAGGCTAGCACATGCCCACACCCTGAGGTTCGACAGATCACCTGCTAGCTGTCCCTGCTCCAGCAGATGTTTTTAGAATAGCGTGAACTAGGATATTCACTGCTGAGGGGTTTAGTTATAATTTGTGTGTATAATTTGAGTCTTTTTGAAGATACAGCATTGCTCATGCCAGAGAATGAAGATCCATCTTCCTTTGCTCTGATTGCCAGGACCAGTGTGAGATGGGGAGCATAGAGATGGGAATGGGCCAAAGTTAAGGCCTGTTTAAACCTGAACTCAGGTCTAAACACTCAGTTTACTGCTTGACAACTGGAGAAGATAAATTCAAGCAAATGTAGCAAACACCCACCCACAACATCATCTTTAAACCTGTCTATTTATTCAGTGTTTTGAATGCATGTAACAGATTTTGTATGCCCCGAGGTAGTGAGCATGTGAGCTTGACTTATTCTTGTCTCGTTCTGCGTACTCGCTCACTGGTTTAGGCCTATTTCTGTTCCACTCAGAGTCCAAGTACGGCCTCACATTGTACCCTCATATCAGCAGAGTAGAAAGGTAGCAGTCACTCACTCATACAAAGAATGGTTGTTGCATAATAAGAGAGCCTTTCACAGATGGCCTTTGATGCTATGTTGTGTGGTAGTCACCACTAGGTGGCATGCAAGGCCTGTAATTTACCGTGTGTAGCGTCATGGATTCCTGTGATTCAGTAATCCAGTTCCATTATAAAATGCTCCAAAAGCAATAAGTTTTATTCAACGTTTTGCAGCATTGCCTTCATTAATTCTATTAGTTTTATGCAGTCCATACATAAATACCTCCATTACTATTCAAGCTCTATAAAATCATCCCCAGTATAACTTTCAACAATTCTATGTAAAACAAAATAAGGTAAACCAATCAGGATGGGATTTCTGATTTATTACGCTCTGATTTTGAGGTTGACGACAGTATACATGTCTGTTTAATGAAGTAGAGCTGTAATTAATGCATGTCAATTTAGTGAAATGATAGCTCATCCTCAGACAAGAGGAAGCTACACTGAGACGATAATTGTTCTCAGGAAACAACATTGACGCACATTGGCCAAAGTGTTTACTCAGTTATACCACAATGAGTAATTTCTGTTGCAGCTGTTGTTCTGACAACCGGTTAAGTGAAAGCTAGTTGTGGCAGTATGTGTGAAAGGCTTAATCCTGTGAAGGTGCTTCGTCAGTGCTTGAGCTGGGAATTTCAAATGGCATGCATGTTCTGGATATAAACTGATATAATTGTTAAATCTTCTATTCAAACTTCTTCACCTTCACCAGTGTACAGCATATTGTGATACCATCTCTGTCTCCCTCAGGCTGCAGTATTTAACCTTGAGGAAGAGGACGAGCGAGGCGTGATCATCGCTGAGGACAGCAACGATATCTACATCCTGTCAGGAGAGCAGCACCCCGACCAGCTCAGCCCCCCCTCCTCGCTGCTCTGCACCGGAGACGACGGCAGTGGGCAGAGCTCTTGGCAGACAGAAAGCTTACCCGTTTCTCTGGCAGGCCACGAGTCTTGGGCACAGATTGGCATGATGGACCCCGAAGATGTCAAGAGCCTGGACAGCAACGACGGTGTTGCCCTGGCTGAGGAGCGCAGTGAAAACAACTCCTCAAACTCGGACATCGTTCACGTGGAACGTGAGGAGGCTGAGCTGCTTGAGGAAGGAGGTGAAGTCGGAGCTATAGAGGAGCCCGAGCTTCAGGAAAGCATGATGAGCGTTCTAGGCACAGAGAGCGAGCTGGCCGAGCTCAGGGCAGCATTTAGTGACCAGAGTCCACCTCTTCCAGCATCATCCCAGGCAGATTCTATAGTCCCAGCCTCCCTGGTTTCATTAGAGGAGCCAGTTGTAATAGAGACATCTGCAAGCTTGTCAGCAGTGCCGTCTCTCACCTCTTCTGAACCAAAGCCTCCTCACCCAGTCCCGGAAGTTGCTGCTCCCCCTCCTGAGCCAGAACCTGCAGCACCTTTACCTGTTCCTGCAATAGAACCAGACCCTGAGCTGGTTGCTGCTACTGCCCCAGTGCCTGTTGAGGCGGCAGCCCCATCCCCAGCCAGGGAGGCCCCGACCCCCACAGCACCAGCAGAGTCCAAACCCACCTCAGAACCAGCGCTAGAGCCAGTCACAGTGCCTCCCCCGCCTGAACCAGAGACTGTGGTAGAGCCAGTAGCCCCACTGGCTACACCCCTGGCCCTGGAGGCCGCACTAAAGGCCCCACTCAAAGATCCCCCAGTGGAGACAGAGTCTGAGCCAGAATCAGAGCTCCCAGTGCTGCTGTATGGAGGTGCTGCCCTGGTGGCCCTAGCTGCAATAGTGGCATACGGTGCCCTGACCTACAGGAGGAAGTAGAATAGAGCAGTAGCATATTTCTCAGGGGAGGGCCTTTTCAAGTGAAGCAACATTACAGGACGTCGAGATAGAAATTAGTTAGTTGGATCAGGTATGGTGGGTCCCTCCTGACGAATTGTGTGGGTGTCACAATACTAGGCTGCATTTCTATCTAAAAGGCTTTTGAAGGTTTTGAATCTGTGGAAACACCCCCGAGAACCCCCAGACCTCACCTCATCCCCAGGCTCAGCACTGGGATCTGGGCTGCTCTGCTCCCCGTCTACCTACCTTCACGACAATCCACCTGGTGCAAGCACAGAAAAGGGGAGACCATGTACTTCTCTGTACTCCTTTATTTGTGTTGTATTTTTTCCTCCTTTTCAGTCTTCTGTACTTTTGACATTTTGTTTCATTGCCTTCAGCTCGTTAAGACTCTAGCCCTTCACCTCTCAAAATGGAAAGTGTTTTGGACTGTTGTTTTGTTTCCTCTTTTGCCTCTCAGTTTCTGTTGCGTATTTCAGGGCTTGCTTTTTTTTTTTTTTTTTTTTGCACCATCTGAATCTGCACACATGGATGGTGTAGTAAGAATGCTCTCTCTTGGCTGAGGTAAACCTCAAAGTCCACAGTGGCTGGTCAGATGCAACTTTAGACCTTCAAATTGCTAAGAGAAAGGAATCTATTTGCATATTCTTTCTAACATTTCCTGCTCTCCCCTGCAAATGCTTTGTTCTGATATTTTCTGATAAACCTGGTTAAAGCTATGAATGGATTTTAGAATGTTGACAAACGGAAACACAATAATTTATGTACTTGAGACCCCAAGCATATTAGGTTAAATTAATTACTTTCTGCAATTGTAGTACAATTTTGCTCTCATTGTGGGCAAATGCTTTTTCCATATGGCACATATGATTTGCATTACTTCAATGTGCAGCAGATGCTTTAGTTCATCTTTTTGCATATTGAAAGACATTAAAGATTTTGCCCAAAGATGGATGAAATGATTCTTACTTCACTGATGTGTTCCAAATGTCTATTGCTGCTGTAAGACTGTGTGTGCTGTGAGTAGAAAAACACCAGATGGAACTGAACCATGCACTAAGCAGACAGACTGAAATGATCATGTTGCCTAAAGGGTAATTTGACTCTTGATTTAATCAGTCTTATGCAAACCTAACTACATATTTATAGGTCTGAACATAAAGGTGATTATAGTGCGTCGCTGTAATCTGATCCTAACCATTTAATGTACATGGACAATTAGCAGTTGAATAGTGGAGTCACACCACTAGAGTTTAGATGACTCACCCATGCTGTGCCCACCTCCCCAGTCTTTTCATGTCATTAACATTCAAGGGCTAACTTCCTTTCTGCAGTCTCCATCTCAGTCAGGTGCCTTGCTATTTCACTTTAAGACCACAATTTGCCAGTAACAAGCCCCACGCTTCCATGCTCAAGTATGATTTAGTGGCCTGGTATGAGGCATAGGAAGGAAAATCGCGTCAACTGTCTTGTCTAGGACAATCAAATCAGTTTCAAGCTTAAGGGAATGGAGTTTAACAGACTTTTGTATGAAATGTAAATGCACTACATACACACACACAGTATAAATACTTTTTTTACAGGAGTATTTTGCAGAGCAGCATCTCCTTAGTTGCTAGTCAAGGATACTGCATGGGAGTTCTTGAACGTGAAAGGTCAGGGTGGGACGTCCTTCAGCGTACACCACAATCAATTTAGCTGGAAAATCAGTCATGCCATACTCCAAACTACCATTCAGTAATAAAGCCAAATTATTGAATTCTCTGTCAAAATTATCTTGCAATGGTGGTGCACACTACACACATCAATACATATACTGCCCCCACTGCTGCTACTTGACATTCAAACTGCCTTGTTTTTCAGGCTTTGGGTTTATACTGGCAAGCTGCATTACTAAGAAAATTCAAGAATGATTAATCTATAATAGTTTATCTACCAAAGTACAGAAAGGAAAAGGATGCGTTCGTGTATCAGTCAGTGTTGCATAGTAATGCTTAAATCAAACTATGCATATGAAAGGAAACGTGTTCCTAGAGTGTTCTTAGAAGCGTAGAGCAGTAGGAGTAAGAAAATCCCCAACATGGCACTTTGTACCTTTTGAGTTTCCTATATGGCACAGTGTGACTAATAAAATAATTTAAGAGAACTTGCCTGTGGTGGTTTGCTGACATATTTAATGTGTACATTTCAATTTCATTTCAGAAAGTGAATTACTCCAAAGAATGAGGTATATTTATTATTAAGACATTACAATTTAACATGGCAACTCAAAGCTGAAATTAATGTTTTTTTTCTTGAAGACAATGACAAAAGGAGCAATCACAAAAATAATATCAATTATACGTGTATATGCCTTACGACTAAAATAGTGGCATACAAAAACTAAATAGAAAAATATTTTTAAGTATAAAAAATAAAGGTTGCCTCATTTTTAAGCAAAGGTACATTAAAGCAATAAGCAAAACAACGACACCGAACAGTTCTATCATCAATGCTCAGATTCAGAACATAACCTAAATATCAAGAGGCAACAAAACAAAAACAAGTTGCAACTCAGATTCTAACATTGTGACCAGCTTACTTCTACCCTTCTACATCCCTGTCAGACAGCTGTGAGTGTGTTACTGGAGGTTGACAGAACAAGTCTCACAGTTGACTGGTCATGAAGAGCAGAAGTGTTTTAGGTTGTTTCCTCACAACTTGCAGCTCAAAAGTCACCTGGCCATGATAGGACTGATGTACTGCAGTGCAGTGTTGAAGAGGTTTCTCAGCAGTCGTGGTGCCTGTTCACATACCCCCTTGACCAAGGTGAGAGTGAGGGCTACAGTGACTCGTTCCGGGGTTAGGTCTTGCGGCCAGAAAATCTGTCTCACCACCGACTCCACCTCCAGAGCGAGGTGCTCGTTCCACCTCTGGTGGGTGAAAAAAGCAACAACAGGCAGGTTAAAGGGGATTCACGCCACAGAAATGCATTTCTTCTGAGGAAAACAAACATTTACTAGTTTAAAATTGGCAGTTTGACATGCCGTTTTGAAACTTGTTTACTGGAGGAAGGTAAACAGTCAAGATTATTGGTGGTTGACCTCTTCATCTTATTATTCACCTCTTTTCAAGCCCGCCTGTTCAGTAGTCATGGAGGAAGAATCATTCTGTTCTGTACCTAGGCCTACTTTTCCATCTTGTAGGACCACTAGCATTTTAACCCCATAAAAAATAGGTTTAAGGGAGAAAGCCCTGTTGTTTTTCTTCCTACACAGGCTGCGGTTGAGTATGAATCTACCATAAGCCTAGACATCAATAGATGCACTACAAACTGCACATATAAGCAATATGACACTGCAAGACCTTGGTGACACAATTACTCAATTATTCAGATGACTGATGAAACTAACAAATGACTATGCCATATCTATAATAGACAATGAACATCACAGCAGCTACAATGCAGACTCACCTGGATGGGGGAGTTTAACAATTTCCTGGCCAGGTTCTGTGTAGCCTGAGTCACAACGCTGCGTTCAAGCTGGTCTGCAATCTCTCTGAGCTCGGCTACGATGTCCCTAAGGGCCTCTGCCTCTAGTAAATCGGGAAGAAGCAAACAGATATGATTATCAACAGTGTTTCGTCGTCCCAGTTTAAGCCCCGTTTCTGGATTCAACGAGGACGATGAAGGGCAAATAAATGTACCCACACAGAGCATACATAAATGACCCTGTTGTTTCATCACATATAATGTTCCGATTAGACATGGACTCATATACTGTATGTTAACAAATTTAGCCTCCCTATCAAAACATACAAGGGCTCTGCTTTCCTTACCAACAATGGCAGTGTCAGCACAGCATAAAACCTAACACCAATGAATGACCAATCATGTCATTGTGGTTTCTGAAAGAAGGAAGTGGTCAAAGATAAAGATTTGTAGAAGTTAAACCCCGTTTGTGGTTTTGTCACCGGTGCCAAAGAAAAAACCGCATACGTAATTTGCAGGTGCTGTTCCAAATACGAAAAAAAACTGAACAAATGTGTTAAAAACACCAGAAGATTGATGTAAATATGCCTGTATTGTGTGTGTGTATCTTACAATAGACTGCAACTTTTCTTAGGCAAAATTAAAAAATACATTTGAATAGCTAGTTTCAGTAATGAAAGTGAAACCTTACTTTATGGTAAAGTATCTTATCTAAACTCACCTGGGAAGTCCAGCTCCACTTGAGGAAGGATATCTCCAAAACCCCCTCCGACGCTGCTGGAGAAGTGACCATCAGTCTGAAGCTCCCCATCCTCAAGGGAGCCTATGCAGGGGCCATTAGAGTTGATGTCCCAGGTGACACTCAGGTCCTTGCCCAGTGACTGAAGCTCTTCCTGGAGGTCTAAATTCCCACAGTCCGTTTGGTGGAGAAAGGACAGGATGACCAGGGAAGTGTTTGGTCCACTCTCATTCCTGAAGTAATCCATCGATGATCTCACTCCCTTCTTTGCTGATGTTATGTAGGCGAGACACAGAACACAACATAAATGAGTACACCCACTCTGAACATAGTTGTTTTTCCCTAAATGATCACCATTACAATTCATAGGAAGATGACAAAATTGAAATTTATTAAACATATACAATATGTCAACAATATCTCTAAAATAAGTAAATTAGGCAACTTTGCTCAAATTTAGGGTTGCAAAGATGAGTACACCCTTGATTCAATCCAACAGGTATGTAATATTTTAGTACTTAGTATGTCCTCCCTTACTTTTAAGTACTGCACTGACCCTTCTTGGCATCAAGTGTACAAGTTTGCGACATATTATCCCGTCTACCCTGTTCCATTCCCGGAGGATGACCTCCTTGAGTGCCTTGATGGGAAGGTGCTCAATAAGGTTGAGGTCAGGTGAAATACTTGGCCACTGCAGCACGTTCAGCTTTTTCTTCCTTAAGAATGCAGCAGTGGCAGAATGTTTAGGGTCATTATCATATTGAAAAAGTACCAGATGACCCAGGGTGTGGAGAGAGGGTAGCGTCTTCTCTTAAGATTTTGCAGTAAATCTGCAAATTCATGATGCCATCAATGAAGTACAATCCTCCCACACCTTCAGCACTCATACATCCCCATACATGTATAAGAACTTTACCACTGCCATACTTCACTGTGGGGACCATGCACTTCTACTTCTACCATGTACTCCTCCCCCCTGCAACACCATTTGGCTTCAGCGGTGGCTTCCTGCATGGAAGACAACCATGCATTCCACTTCTATGCAGGGTGTATCAATCTTACTGTGTGAGATGAATGCCACAGTTTGGCTTTCCTCTGCTTTTGCCAGCTCTGAGCACTTTTCTCAGCAAAACTCACTCATCACAAGGTAAAAGCTTACAGCGACGACCTGGACATTTCATCCTTCTTGAATTTCTGTATCACTTGTTCTGACTTAATAACAATGATTTGCTAATCCTCTTGTGCCCATATCCTTTTCTGTGGAATGAAATAATTCTCTTTCTCAAGTCTCCAGACAATTCTCTCTCCCATGTGGTGCCATTGTTGTCAGCATTAAGTCAGAGTGATTCACTGGGTTAAGTGCCACTTTAATTGTCAACCAATTACACCTACACAGACTCATCTACTGATCAATTGCTCTTAATAAACACCAAAAAACAACAACAAAGTGTTATTTTGTAACTTTCAGAAGGATGTACTCATTATTGCAACATGGCCTTTTACCATTTTATCAAGAAAATAAGAAAACAAGTTCTTCAGCGAACTACAGAACTTGCATTATTGAGAAAAAGACCGGCTAACTAATAGCTATTGTTGGTTAACGTTAAGCTAGCTAACGTTAAGCTAGCTCTGTTAGCATGGTAGGACGCTAAACATTAACGCTAAACGCTAGTTAGCGCTGAAAAGACAACTTAGGTAAATGCTAATTTCACTCACTTTTGATTCACTTTTGTGCTCTTCACATCAGTAACTTTTTACTCTTAGTCTCTTCACACCAGCAACTTAAAAACAAAACAATATTACACCGTCATGGGAAAGAGTGGAAAGATTCCAAGTCACACAACAACAAACGGCCACAACTTCGCTCGTGGGGTCTTCAGTCGGGATGAGGGATGACGTATTTTTTTGTAGGCCAATCAAATTCCCTGACACTAATGCTGCCTTCAGGTGCTGTCGGAAAAATAAACACAAGATGACAAAAACAACAAAAACGTAAATAAGACTAGAAAGGGAATTTTCGGCGATGATGAGATGAGATGTGGCGTTTGCTGAAACGCAAGTATTAATTTTCTACGGCCTAGTCATCTATGGTTATTTTGGTGTTCTGTTAGTGATTACTGTTAATGTATGTTTCCATATACTCATTAATTGTAGTTTTACAGTCGGGAGTGGGAACACGCGAACACTTGAAGGCACCTCGGAATGTTTATCCATACTGACAATACTTTTAAAAAGCAGTAATAAGTTGAATGAATCACAATGCGTCTAGGTATAAAACGTTTCATTGACTGAATTTTCAATATTTTAGATTCTATGCAATCTAGCCTGTATGTGTAAAAGGCCACTACAATGTCTCACAGAAGTGACATATTACCCATCTACTCTTTGGGCTGCTACAAAAGCAAAGCTTGAAATAATATCAGTAACAGGAAACTCATTCAAGTTTGAAATATGAATGACCTAAAACAAGGGTTGGTGAAGAGGTATGGTAAGGACATGGCTTATTGACAAAAATAAGAGACATTGAAATACAAAAACAAAGGTTATCAAATGATCAATGTCATAAAGAACCAAGCAGCAGTCAAGTACAACATACAATATTCATGATGACTAATGCTGCCACATGCATGGCCAGGCTGTAATTCCTGGCTGTAAACCAGTTATCAAGATGTTCTGCAGCTACAGATAAGCGGGTCCCTGGAAAGTCCCTCAGTTTGGCTTTGTTTTTCTGGATGTGCTTGTGAGTGGCATAGCTAAGTCAAGTTATGAACAGGAACAGTCTGATAAAATGTGTAAAATATTTATTTACAGTTAAAAACAACAAACACAAGTCCCTAGTTGTTCACATTAGGCACACTTCTATGCAACAGTTACCAGTAATCATAATTAATCACTCAAAACAGCATTTAAACCGGCCCCAAAAAACTTTCAGAACCAGTGACATCCAACACTCTCCAGTATAAAAGTTTCCCGGGGTCTGCACTGGGCACAGCAATATACTCAGAAGGCCCGTAAGGGAATGTCATCAGGGCCAGCCAAAACCTTTGCTTTAAGGAGAGTCTGGTTAAAGTGCCTCTTCATATGGACCCTATGTAGGACTTTGGGATAATGTCCTGTCCTGATAAAAAAAAAAATCTTGTATGTGTATCAGGAGGGCTGTTAAATGTCCACCAAAAATTAGTTGCAACAGAGGGGAACTGTCACATGAAGTGAGACCAAAAGATAGGCATATAAGCCAAACAATGACGCATCAGACTCCATATCCTGGACAGCCAAAGCTCACAGATCGGGCCTTGTCCCTTCCAACAAGCCTCCTTCCCGTTCTGTTTGCAGACCCTGTCTTAGTAGATGGCTGCTGTGGTGATGGTGACAGAGCTGCCAAACGAGCCTCCTTAAGCTCCCTGTGGAAAGGAAATTGATGGAATGAGTTGTTTTCAAAAGTGTTAAAATAAATATACAAGGACCAATTTAATAACTTTAAGAAATGTGAAAGGCAAGGAAAGATGGGCATCAATAGGATAGGCGTGAATTGGTATAGAGGTTTGCCTAAAAGCTATCAGAGAATTTGTTTACCATTACATTTGAAACTACCCCACCTGCTGGTCATATCTGGGCCATTAAGGGTCAATAGGGGGATTCAGTATCATTTTCTTACAACGAGAGGATGGCGCCTCCTGGGTTCCCATACAATATGAAGCCATATTGCCAACTTTGGTTAAAACTGAAAGACCAATATGAAACTTCATGTACAAATGTATATATTCTGGACTTCTAGTTAGAACAATTACAAATATTATGCAAAATCCGAATAGAGGCTGAATGCCAGCACTTTATTCTAAAGTTACTGAAGGGCTAAACATTCAAAGATGGATCCTCAAGTTCTAACCAAGTTTCCTTCTATGGTCATCAACACAAATTTCCATTTCTGGACGATAAAAGCTCCTATTGTATCATTTGATAGATGTTATCACTATAAAACTTGCTGTGAGAGTCAACACCAAATGTAATGTAACATTCCCTGTATTATCCATTCTCACTTCTCAAGCATGGCTGTCCTGAACTTTTCCACATTGAGCTCTCTGAGTAGCTGAGCAGCCAGCCTCCCAGTCCCCTCCTCCCTCAGGACAGTGTGCTTACACAGCTCTCTGGCAGAAGGGCGTTTTGTTGGCTCTGGATCCATCAACAACTGAGACAAAGGCAAGTAATCAGCAAGGTATGCAAGCAAAAGCAATGCATATCAATATGTTTTTTTGTTGTTGCTGTATAACCGGCTATTCAATCTGCTGGCAGCAAAAAAGGGAGTACCTGAAGGAGGCTTCTGAAGGGAGGTGAGAGCTCCTGTGGCAAGTTGGGTAGCTGACCCTTTCTAAGGCTGTGCCAGTCATCTCCATTCTGAGGCAGAGGAGCAGCCCCAGCTGCCAGCAGCACCGTGAGGCCCAGGGCAAAGATGTCCGCCTTGGGGAGATGGCTGTAATCCTGATAAACAGAGTGATGGCATAAAACATCCAAAAACAAGCTGGCTCTATGAACTTTAGATTTCATACAGTACATACATTTACATTTTTAATCATCATTTTATTGTATTTATTGCTTGATTGATTGATGTCCTGTTCGTTGATTTTATGTTGTTTTACATTTACTGCTGGCTGCACTACAAATTGCCAATAAAGACAACCTTGAACCTTAAGCCTACTGTGAGCTGTAGTGCATTTATAGACCACAAGCCTAGTTTTCTTCAGTTCAACCCTAGCGGTTACAGAGCACTTCATTGGGACTTTCAAGTAACACTAGGGCCACTTTACCTCATGCAGGACCTCACTGGCCAGAAAGCGGCTGTCCCCCTCCTCCACTTGAGGACTGTTGGTAGAGGTCACATGACCCAGGTCCCCTGCAGAAAACACCAAGCATCAGAAAATGACAAGTCAATGACACAGAACAACCAAGGAAATACTTTATGCAACATGATGTGACATACCAATTTTATAAACTACTCCTGCTGAAGAACCTCCATCTTCCTCCTCCTCACTCTCCCCCTCACCCGCTGTACTTTTGCTGGGCTGCTGGCAGATGAATATATTACCTACAGACAGTTGAAACAAAGAAAGGATTGGCATGACTGGCACACAGAGCACGTGTGAACAGAGCAGATTGCTGATTGATGAAGAGACTCACTGGGTTTGATGTCCAGGTGTACGAGGCCTGAGCTGTGGATGTATTTTAGACCCAAAGAGACTTGCAGGAGCAGATCTTTCAATTCAGCCTCTAAAAACAGCTCACCCTGCACGTCCTTCTTCACCATGGCGTCATAGAGACTTCCGCCTGGGCCACACAAAGGGTGCCATGGCTTAGACAACACCTAAACTACACCATTCAATGTAGCTCAGCAGAAGACAATTATAATTTATCAGTTCATTTAAATCTATATTACCCTGCAACTTACCATCACAGTACTCATTCTGAATAATCATGTGATTGTCCTCAGCCCATGCTGAATAATAGCGAACGACATGTGGATGATGTCCAAGAACAGCATGCGCATACACTTCCTTTAGGGCCAGCTGTCTGAGAGGGCATGAAATATATTCACTGTTAAATCTCACCAATTCTTATCAGGTACTGAATCAGTCTCCTTTTAGTGCCCATTTTCATGACGGCACTGGGGGTGTCACATGAATACTCATTACTAAATCAAAAAATGTGATTGATCTGTTCAAGTCAGAGGGGCCCCCGTACTGTTGACTCACTCATTGGCAGATCCTGCAAGGGGTCGATGGGAGCGTTTAATGGCGTACAAGCAGCCATCCAGCCTCTTCACACACTTGAAGACCGCTCCGAACTCCCCCACGCCAATGCGTTCCAGCTCCAGGAATTCACTCTCATACCGCGTCAGCATTAAGGCTTGGACAGCCCGCCGCTGCCAAATAAACAGATGGAGAATTTCTAAAGAAGGAGAAGACGTCACAGTGTTGTCTTGAGTTTAATGGTAGCCAAAATCAGTATTTCTTTGTGATGTGTCACCAAGTATGGTAATACTTCCACAGGCAAAGTGATGTATGTGACAGCTCTTTTCTCTAGAGTTTCCTTGGAGAAATCCCGGAAGTAGGACTGAAGGCAACACTCAATTTTGGACAATAGAGGAAGTGTGGAGGCAGCAAAAGATGACAAAGCCTGATGATGAAATCAGATCTAAGCATCTGAGAGAGACAGAGAGAAGCTTTTCACCAGAAAGCAGTGATAAAAATAGTTTTACCTTTGGTGGGAGAAATGCTTCATCATCCTCCTCAGATGACGTTATGTTGTGTTTCAATCTGAGAGAAGAAATTGACAATGAATCTCATGGGCAGCAGAGCCCACGCAAACTGCTTATACTCTAAATGTAATTGTATTAATTCATTGTATTCATTTCAATATCCTATCACATGTAATAAAACCAATTTCAACCCCGGTCTGCAGTGAAGAGAATTAAACATCTACCAGCCAATAAGTGAAAGAAAGCCTCCTGACCATACCAAGAAAAATACTTGGGTGTATCTGTTCCAGTGTCTGTTGTATAAAAAAAGAGCCCTTATTTTGATACCTATATTATGATATAACTGGACGAATTGTGCTGTAATTTCCCTATGTATTTTGATTGTGTGATCTTGGTAAATAAAATATGTTCGGGCAGTTTTCCGCTCTTGCTCAATGAAAATGCTGAGAGAACACAGGGTTTACAGTTCCTACCCAACACAGTAGTTCAACTTTACCTGTGCCCATAATCATCGTCGTCATCACTCCTACAGCTCTTCCTGCCGTAGTGCTCACTGCTCCTGCGCACAGTGTCAGCGGTGAAGGGGTTCACATTTACAGAAGGGGCGCGGCTGCGATACTGGGTGAGGTTTGCAGCAGCGGAAACGAAACGCAGGGTCCTCCTCTGACTGACCTTAGTGAGGGAGCAAGGCTGGGACGACCTGGACAGCAGACTCTACAGGGGAGGACAATATGCAATTCAGATGACTGAAGTAGAATTAGTGTGACTTATGAGGTTCATTCAAGAGCACAGATGCACACTAATAATCAAATTGATGAACACTGGATGTACAATATTAAATCACACGCAACCTTGGGTGTGTTAGGAGAGTCACAGAGCCTCAGCTTCCTCCATGCATTGTAGGGTATGGGGTCATTGGGCTGCAAGGAGGGGGACGGCGTGATGCTTCTACTGCGATGGCGTTGTACCCTGGGCGTTCTGCATGCAGAGCCGGGGCTTTGGATCCTGGAGACTGCAGAGACGCAGTCATCCGAGCTGTTGTCACTGCTACTTTCCTCATCTCCACAGCTAGAGAAGTCCAGCGACTTGGAGATCCCGTCAAACAACAACGCCATGCTTGGGGCCTGGTTGGTGAAAAAGGCAAAAGGGTAATCCTGCTAGTGCAATATGGTCAGATAAAAGAAACACACACACATGTTCAATTCCAAATATCACTGTCCTTAATGGCAAAAGAACTATAGTAACTCAATGTTAGATTTAAAAACGATAATACGAAATACGATAGTTGATAGTAGATTTTTTGCATCTAGCATCTGTGCATTCCTGAATGTGCAAGAATAGGAGTTCTCTGGTATGTGGAATGGTGAAACAGTCAACAGTTACCTTGACCACTTGACCTCCTTTACCTTGACCAGCTAGGAGTTTCCTATTTGTGTTGTTTCTAAAGGTCTTACCATGCCATAATAGGGAGGAATTGACAGAAGGATGAGTAAAGAGAATAACAGATGGCGTTGAGTGAGTCCTATAAGACAGGACAGACCCAATGGGTTCTTTGTCACCTCTTGTATTGCATATTGAGTGTAATACAGGGTGGCCCAGCCATTTGACTAAATACACTTGAAGAAACCTTCTCTGTGGTCCAAGTGCATTCTTCATGGTTGATGCAGATTCTCCATTGAGGGAAACCCACAATAACAATAGTAAACAAACATACAAAACTTTAAGGAGGATGAGGATAGAAGATGAAAAATACCACATATTCTCTCTCCCTCGCTCTTTATCTGTACTATATACCACAAGGTCACTGAGGTCGAAATGTTATATTGATGCATCATTAGGGGCCCTCTGCCAACCAAATCACGTGAGGGCTTGTGAAATGCAGCAGTCCTGTGACGCTGTTTATAGATATAAGCTCAGGAGGCTCTACAGCAAAGCCATGCATACATTACATGACAGCAGTGCATGCTTCAGTTTCGAGGAATCTCATCTTAATGTAAGTTCAAGACGTGTACTCACGAACAAATGGCTTCCCACGCCACCACGCTCGAATGTCGCGCCGCGTATGTAAATTACTTCCTGTTTAAATAATTTATGCAGATGCGGCGCTCCGATTGGTCGAATGATAAATAATTCATAAACGACGCACCTGAGTTTAAAGGTGCAGCTGATAACAAACAACTTTTTTATCTCGTGAGCACTAGAAACTCTTTTCTTTGCCACATGTCACTTCAGGTTCTCCGTGTTCCTGAGATGATTGTTTGAGAATGAAATTTAAAGATTCGTCAGTGTTAAATGGACGATATAGAGGGACATGTGGCGATTGCACAGACGACCGACACTAAGAGGACTATGGGCATCTGATTATAACATTTAAAAGTAAACTATATAAATAAAAGGAAAGTGGTGATATGATAGAACTATAAACTCACTGAGTACTACATACACACTGTAAAACACTACAGGAATACTATAAGAATATTGTAGGGATGTCATAGTGATTTCCGTTGAGGAGCACCAAAAATGAGGCCATCGTGAAATATTAATAATCCCACGTGGGCGGAAGTCAGCGACGTCATCAAAACAGTGAAGCAGGAGGAGGAAGAGCAAACAGTGAAGCAGGAGGAGGAAGAGCAGCCCGTCAGTGGATGTGACACGCTTACAAATAGCTAGAACCCCCAGAGAGCAGCGGGGAAACATGATCTAGTCCTGGGAGTGTATCTAGCAAGCTCGATTCACCTGAACGTTCAGAGTCTTATTCCTCCCCCTTTCCTCCTCCCTCGGCAGCAGCACCATGGTGGAG